>OOIL02001236.1:553048-567729 GCA_900332095.2 Cuscuta campestris
TGTCAAGTATTTGACAGTGAATTGTCACCTAATACTATGGTTCAATGAATTAGAAAGGGAAAAGAAAAGAAAAGGAGAGGGAAAACAAACTTTCATGTTTGGTTAGAGAGGAAAAGAAAAGAAGTGGAAGGAAAAGAAAATGAGACGGCAAATGTACTAAGAGAAGGGAAAACCAAAATTTTCCATTTTGTTGAGGAAAATGAGAGCCATTTTCTTTTCTTTTCCATCTAAATTTTTTGAACCACGTAGTGTAAATGGAGGATCCGGGGATAGGAATCAATTCGGGGTCGAATAGAACCCTCGAATGATCTGGTGATATTATGACCTTAGCCCTTGGTGTCAAAAGAACAGGGTCGAATATATAAAGGATTGAAATAGCAGAACGGTTGTTTTTGTGCATAAAGATTGGTGACCTAAATCTTACTTTTCTATCCTTCTTGCACTTCTAGGTTGTCATGGACAATTTGAATCCAGTTTGGAATCAGACTTTTGACTTTCTTGTCGAAGATGGGTTGCATGATATGCTGACTCTAGAAGTCTATGATCACGACACATTTAAGAAGGTAAAAACTTAATACAAATATTGCACCAAATAAACTTCATTACAAGGTTATGGATCCATTCGCAAGGTTTTATAGGACATAGACCAAATAAGGAACATTGTAAGATAATAAGGATGGAAAACAAAAATCAACACTCGGTTTTTGTTTTTGTTTAGTTTCATGTCTAGTCCATTATAATACGCTTTTCTCTTTCTTGGAGAGTTTCTTGCTTGTAATACTTAGGGGCCATTCAATATCAATTAATTTTAGTACTGCTAAGTTCAGTACCATTCAGCTCATGTCACTTCTGTACATATATGTTCATGACACTTCAATACCTTTTAAGTTCATTTCAGTATATCATTCAGTTCAGTTCAATTCATTGGTGGAAACTCTATAGAAAGCAAGAAGCAAGAGGAATTTAATTTGCCATTCAAAGTTCATTATCTACCCAAAGCTAAAAACGTTGTAAAAAATGACTCTTTTTGCTCTATTGTGATGTAATATTCTTACGTTATTTTTGCGTTCTACAGGATTACATGGGAAGGTGTATCTTAACATTGACGAGGGTAATAATGGAAAGTGAATATAAAGAATCGTACGAACTGGACGGTGCCAAGTCAGGGAAGCTCAACTTGCATCTCAAGTGGACACCACAACCAATTTACAGGGACACCTAACTCTTCGGGTTGTGTTTCCGGAAATACCCTCTCGGGTTCGACTCAAATTTTGTAGATACATTGCCACCGAAACTCAGAATCCCTGAAGATTGTCGTTGTAACGTTTCGTGTACATAGTGTAATTCCATTAGTTTGCTGGAGAAAGATTTATAGAGGGTTATATATATAGCTCCAAATTCTATTTGTGTGTAGTTACTAGAGTGAATAAAAGAGGGAGATTTGTTTTTATGCCTTGGTTTATAGCTTGTGCTTGTGTTTTTCATGCTTTATGTCAAGTTTTTAGAATTGGTTTGTATGTTTCGTTTGTCTTTGTCTATACTTTGTTTCTACTTCTGTATTTGAGTCGGGGACTCGGGGATTTATTGAAAACAATCTCTCAGTCTGGATGTTGTTGGATTTGTTGATGATAGAGATCTAGTGTTTTTCGTTTTGATTATTTGATTTTTTTAGTATGAAATTTTATTACGAAATACTTTTTTTTTTCATTTCACATTTGCGTTATAAAAGTAATTAGGAGCTTGTAGTGTTATTATTTTACTATCACGACTACACTCACCGCACTACCAATGTTATTCGTCGGTTGCTAGAACATTGTCTTCGTTTGCTAGAGTGTCTGCTGCCGGCATTGACCGATAGCCTATCGGCAATTGACCGATTATTCACTACTCTGTCATGTACTATTATTTTTTTTATCACAATGTCATCATAATTCTATTCATGAGATTAGTTAAGTTTGAGGTTAATTTTCTTTTTCGGGCGATTCATGTGACATTGCCGCGCAATGTCTTATGATGACTCGGGACCGTTACAGTATCCCGTTCATAAAATTTTTGGTTCTTACTCTCCTAACCATTCCAGTGAACCTACACCCCCAAATTAATTTTGACTTGAGGGTGTAATTAAAGGAGTTATGGAGATAGGGCCTGAGTTCAGGATAGGGTAGAAACTGTAAATTTTACGAACGAAACACTGTAGCGGATTCGGATCATTGCATTATATGGTGTTCTAATGTCATAGAACCCCTCAATTTTTTTTTTTAAATATGGCAATTTGTAGCACAACAGTTAAGAATGAACATGGTCCTCTAACCCGGGACTGCCGTGAGTACGCACAGGTAGTATCTTAAATCCTTTTGCAGCAAAACGACTCATTTTAATGCGGCGGTAATGGGTTGTTGGATAGTGGCTGGCCACCCAAAAAGAAAATAAATATCAAATCACTGAGAAAAAAAAGGAGAAATCTTTCAGCTCAGAAATCTTTCATTTCCGATATGATCGCAAAGGGTCAGCTTGGAATAGCATAAAAAAGAAAAATGATCCAAGAAAAGGGTCGGAAAGGCCTTCATCTTCCGACCACCGCCGACGAAAAACCGGCGGCGGCGGCGGCGAGGAAGAGGAGGAGATGCAATTTAGTGTCTTTTCAAGAATTGCCGGAGTATATGAAAGACAACGAATTCATTCTGAATCATTACAGAGCTGAATGGCCCCTCAAAGATGCCCTCTTTAGCATTTTCCGATGGCACAATGAAACTCTCAATGTCTGGACGTCAGTATCATCATCATCTTCTTCTTCTTCTTCCCATAATTCTTGATTTAAATTATTAATAGTAATTTAATTAATTATTTAATGTTTTTTTTCTTCACATGTTATTATTGTGTTAATTTTGGGTTTTGCAGCTTAATTATAAACTAATTACTGTAAAAGTGTGAGATTTCAATCCAAAATAATTACCTGTCAATGAGAGGAGCAATTCATGTTCTTATATATTATTGTGTTTAATTTTTAGACTGAATGTTCTATGTGGGACTAAAAAACTTCTTTTTTGAGTTCCTAAGCTATGGGTTTTACACTCAGTAGAATTGCTTGATTCTAATCCAAAACCAATTGTCAATGTGAAGTGTAACTCATATTCTTACATATTGGTCTTTTTTGGGTGAATGTATTGGTCTTTTTAATTTCGAGCGTTCGATGTGAGACTAACACTATGTTCGGTTCAAGGAATTTGAAAGAGAAATGAAAAGAATATGAGAAAGAAAATAATTTTTCATGTTTGGTTAGAGAAGAAAAGAAAAGTGAAAAGAAAAGAAAATGAGAAAACAAAATGTAGTAAGATGAAGGAAAGCCAAATTTATTCCGTTCTAGTGAAGAAAATGAGAGAAAACCATTTCCTTTTCTTTTCATTTCAAATTCCCTAAACCAAACATAACCTATATTTTCTAGAATTACTTTCATATATAAACTCTGTTGTTAATAAGTTGATTTTTGGCAGGCATTTGATAGGATTTGTTCTGATTTTGGTACTTGTTGTGGCAAACTCTGCCCATATTTATCAGCTAGCAGATTTCATGACAATGTTCTTAAGGTAACATTTGCAGAATTTTCTTGTTCTGCAATTTAAAGTTGTTTTCTTGATTCCCATTAAAGGCTTGAAAAGAGTAATAAATAAATGCACATATGATAGGTATATTAGACCATTTAGACCGACGATCGCAATATGTTGAGGGAATTTTAATTTACCAGATAAAAACATTGTGTTTGAGCAATAATAGAGAAACAATGAAAAGATTCTTGGACTTATTTACAGTTTAGTCCTATATTTTTTTTTATAAATGTTGGGAAACTGCACTATTGTGTAAATTTATCCCTGGATCATGTTTATTAGTTTTTCTTCTTGATATTTCAATGTTCCCTGCAGGAATTTTCATACTAATGCAGATGCTAACATCTCTCAGAATGTAAAGGATATTTTGCAGGTTAGACACTTTTTTTTTGTTATGCTACAGTCACATCAATATATACTTCACTCTTTCCTCGTTAACAAATCTACCTAAATAGGCGTGTTGGCAGTGCAAAACGCTCGCAATTTGGCACTGTGTATATTTGGCATTCTGTTTTGGTATATGATGTCAAGAACCAGTTCAACCAAAAACTCAATTGGCCTAGGAATGGTTTTTTATATTCTAACACACCCTCTCACGTGCAGGCGTAGTCTTTTCAAGCCTTGCACGTGAAACCAAACCTTAACTTTTATTTAAAACTGGCTGACGTTGAGTTTCGAACCCGTGACCTCTTAGTCAACTAGGCTCAGATACCATGTCAAGGAACCAATTCAACCAAAAGCTCAAGCTCGTGGTTGTGGCCCATGAATGGTTTTTTATATACGAAACATGTTTTAGTCCTAGTTATATTTTTCTCCCTTCCTCATTTCATCTTAAGGAAAGGAATGTGCGGCTCACATTATTTCTCTCTTTTAAACAAATTGGCCAGATGACAGGTCAACAACGAGGAGAGGCTACGAGCCAAGTAAAATGGCCAATGTACGTCTTCTTGGCAGGTTCAATGTTCTGCTTCCTATCGAGCAGCGCGTGCCACCTCTTCTGCTGCCACTCGGAACCCCTAAGCCTCGCACTCACCCAAATGGACTATGTGGGAATAGCCGTCATGATATTCGCCTCCTACTTCCCCCCAATGTACTATATCTTCCAGTGCTCCCCTCCATGGCACATCATCTACCTAACTGCAACATCCATCATTGGCACCTGCATCACCCTCACTCTCCTCACCCCTGCCTTTTCCAAGGGCAAATACAGGGCGTTTCGGGCGTGTCTATTCGTCGCCATGGGCCTGTTTGGGTTGGTCCCCGCTGTCCACGCTCTCGTCGTCTACTGGAATGACCCTTACAGGTGTGTGTGTGTGTGTGTGTTACTCTACTATACTTGTGCTCCGCGCTTACGAGTGTTTATAATTGAAATTGTGTTTTCTCTTGAGACCAAAGAACTTCTATGAGTCTAGAGTGGGTTCTTTTTGACACCCATCTTGTGTGTTATATAAATTTATAATATGATGTCACATGATTTGAGGGTCCTACATTGCTCTGCGCGATCCCGAAGTAGGTCCTACCCCCTAACACCCCACATACCCCTCTACCAACCCCCTAACGAAGCGCCGTTGGTCCACAATTTCTGGAACACGCGGGAGTGACACGAAAATTAAGAAAAATAAGATTATGTGGTTAATATTGGTGACAAGAAGTTGCATAAATTAAGAAACTGTGTGAACCACAAAAATATGACCAAATGTGGTACGAGTTAAAACTTGTGGGACAAATAACAAAGGTAAAAACATACAAGAATAGTGAAAAAGACTAAACTAGTCATAAAACATGGATGAATTATCAAAATAGGAGTTTCATTTGGAGAAAGGGTTAGTGAAAAGTGAAATGAACACGATGCACAAATCAAGAAAGGTACTTGCTCCGTTTCTTTTTTAAAATCTTTTTTTAGAGAATGAATATGTTAATCTTATAATTTTCTCTGTGTTTTGAGATGATAGGAATGTGACGCTGGCGTACGAGGGGGCCATGGCATTGTTCTATACAGTAGGGGCAGTGTTTTACGTGAGCCGAATCCCGGAGAGATGGAAGCCGGGGGCGTTCGATTTGGTGGGACAAAGTCACCAGATTTTCCATGTGTTTGTCATCTTTGGTGCTTTGGCACATTATGGCGCTGCACACATTTTCTCCCAATACCGCACCAGGCTCGGATGCCCTCCGCTCAACTAAATCGTCCAGTCAAACCTCTATATATAACAACGAGTTAATACTCATTTTCGTTGTAAGTCCACCCACGATTCAATTTGATCCATGTAAGTTTGGTTGAGTCAAATTAGTCTCTTTGACTAAAAAAAAGTGAACCTAAGTTTGTTTTTTCGAACAAATTTTGTCTGCTAGTGTAAAATTTTAAGTTATCACTTATATTGACACAAGAGCAATGGCTCGGTGTATTTGTTTTTATATCTAAATGTTCTGATTTAGAATTTTAGTAGAAAAATTCCGCACAAAAGACTAATTTGATTCACATTAACTAGTCACATGACTAATTTGACATGGCTTTTCTAGTTTTTCCTCATTTTACTATCCTAGGATTGGCTTGGAATAAAATACATGAATTAACATATCCAATATATTAGACTCTTTTTTAGCCATTATATTGTATATGAGTATTCATTGCGGATATACGAAAAATGCCGATACCTAGTTGTACAAACTTTGTATTTTATTTTAAAAAGAAAAATATGAATTGTTCCTTTATTAAAACATAAATATGTAAATAAGATTAAATCATGTTCATGTGCCGAAATAATATTTTTTTATATTTTTATTCTAAAATAGTAAAATAAGACCTCTAACTACAAATAACATAGTCTGAAAATATGGTGAGGTTCTAGTGACATCAGAGTATGGTGACACTACGGTGCAACTGTTATTTTGTAATACTTCCGGTGCTCCGTTTGCAAAATTGATGGTTCATACTCCTCTAACCACCCCTAAATCCCATACCCCAGTTCCCCCTAAGCCCCCTCCAAATGTAGGGCTTAGCATTGCATAATAGCCCTACATTTGGAGGGGAGCTTAGCGGGGACTGGGGTGGGATTGAGGTATGGGGTTTAGAAGGGTGGTTAGGGGTAGGAATTAGGAACAATCAATTTTGCAAAAAGAGCACCAAAAATATTTAAAATTAGATGAGTATCATCCGTTGACACTGGATTTCAATATCAATGGAACCCCACCCATGAAAATATAATAGCAAAAAATATTGTAAAATGTCACAGAATACTCTGTAATGGGTTTATCATTGTAATTGTGTACCCACTAAGTTAGTCCAAAGAGTAAGGTAGGCCCAATTAAGAAAAGTTGAAACCCAAATATCAAAGAAAAAGTATCGCACAAGCGGTCCAGCCCATGGAAAAATCACACTTCTGAAAGGGAGAAAAGAAAAAGCTTAGGTTCCCAGCCGCTGCCACCAAGCCAGAGAAATTGCCGCCGCCGTCTGCGTCTCGCCGTCGGTCATCCCTTGCGGCCTCGCCAATTCCCGTCGTTCTCCGCCAGGAACTAGCTGTTCCAGTGCCAGCAGGCCCGCCACGAGGCACCACCGCACGTGGTGGAACGTCCGGCAAGTCGCCCCAAGCCCAAAATCTCAGTCGTTTCCGGTAGCCACTGACCGCTGCTGGGTCACCGAACTCTCGTTCAGCTCAACTATCTGCAGGAATAGTCTGACCAAAGAAAAGTGAAGCAGCTACCGCCAAAAAATTCCATTCCACATAACTCCTTGTAAGTTGTCCATGTTCTATGTTTTAATTGTAATTACCTGTGTAATTCTAATACTCTGTGTGAATAAGCTCCAGAGGATTCGAATGTTGTTTTATAATTCGCACATAGATTATTAATAATTTTTGGCGATTTTACGAAACTTAACAGCCCCTTGTTCCAATCAGAAGGAGCAAAAATCTAAGCAATGGCGTACCAAGGTGGGAGTTTGAAATCCACGTCGATCAATGGCGTCAAGATGTATATGGTTGCTGGCCAAAACCGTTCCCTAGCTACATGGATTCCACCTAAGAAGCTTAGGGCCCTTCGCAAAGATCCAAGTATCTACTCAATTTTTCTTATTTCTTTTAAAAATAGTGATTTACAAGCTCAAAGTTCAATGTGGAGTAACTAAAGCTTCTTTATTTACAAAGAAGCATTTCATATTTTCATTCATTTTGTTGTATCACACATTTAGCTAGCTGTGAAGTGTAACTGTACATCTTTTGTTGTTTGTAGCATAGGCATACCATTTTTAATTTTGAAGTATATTATGTTAAGACATTAATGTCACCAACCCAAGCTAATTGGAAATAAAAATAAGGTGGATATATTGATGAAGTGACTTAACAATTAAAGAAATAAGGATCACATTACAATATTAAGATTAAAAATCAACAATCTAATACCCCTCCAAACTTCTAAAGTTTCAAACATGAATTTGGTCCAGTGGTCTACTCATGTTTGCATTAGACTCAAAGGTGCTCCTAGTTCAGAGTAAAATTCAGTTTAAAAATATTCAAGTATTAATATACTTATCAAACTTTAAAGATTAATTGATAAAACAATGTCATAAATCTCTAGGTGCCGGCTCTGATTACGGAACCTAGGTGCCAAGTATTCATTCAGTTAGGTCAAATGAATTTCTACCACATATGATGCCTTGGCACTGACTAGCTTGCATATTTTGCTTTGCTGGCTAGTTAGTGCAAATATCTGAAGATTGATTGTAAGAGATGCACAATGCCGTTCAATAGCACTTACCGGAAGTGAGTTGAGTTCAACAACACTTATATGAACTGAATTGGATATTACAAAAGTGGCGTGATTTTGAACTAAGCAGTCTATATTGTACGGAACTAACCAGAATGATACTGAACTGAACAATACATAAGTCAAATACTGGTGAATTCAAGTGTATGACCGCTGCTTTCGCTCTCCCAAATAAAACATGTTCAATATTCACAATTCACATGTCAAATTGTATAGGTTTTGGATACATATTTTTTTCTACTCTATTTCAAATTTTGAATTTGAGTTGAAAATTATTACAGTCAAACATCTTAAACTGAAATGAGAACTGTATTTTGGGATGGAGTTAGAGTTATATCACCCTACCTTAACAAGAATGGGCTAAATGGAGTGCGCAAGGATTTGTCAATGTGCATGCCTAGCATGTAAGGTCATGAGCTACTAATAGTATGATTTAGTATGGTTTGTGGATGTGACTATGAAAGTTGGACATTATTTATATCTAGTTTCTTGGTATATGCACCTCTTTTGGCTGATTTTCTTTTATATTCACTGATTGATCTTCTCTTTGGGTAGATTATTTGCAAAGACTGGATATAATCCATGATCTGAGATTCGAAACAGCAACAACTAAGATTAAGGCGACTCCTGATGGGGAGTATCTTATTGCATCAGGTGAGTTAAGTTTGCAGATGTCTAATTGGCACTCCTGGTCACTGAAAGTGTGCGCATAGTGATAATGTTATAGAGTTAGGCCTGTCAAAGGGTCAGGTTTGCACCCAGATCTGGTCTTTTTTTCAGATCTCATAAACTCTTCAGAGTTCAGACCAGTGGACCCAGATTTGGGTCCTTTTTTCTCATTAGAAAACTTTTTACTCGGGTATCTTGTGATGTTGATATGAAGCCCAGTCACTAAATGTACAATCACTACAATCAGTTGCTTCTTCAATAAATATCACGTACAGGAGCAATGATGTTAGTATTCCCCAAAAAGATGAAAATCAGAATTGTGTACTCGTATGTGCTGCATACAGGTCTTCAACAAACAATGTCATTTTAATGATAAACGATGATACGTCAAGCGTGAAAAGTTGAAATGTTTGTACTTTGGTTTTGAAAAGAAAAATGAGTAGAGTGTATTACACATTTACGCTACATGTCTAAAATTCTGGGTATTTTCTGTATCCTTATTAATATTTGCATGTCATTACCTTTTTTTCATTGTTTGGTGAAGGTGATGAATGTTTAATCTTTTTTTTTTGCTTTTCTAGCTACTTGCCATGCCATTTACCAATTGCAATGATTTATTTAATCCAGGTATTTATCCCCCACAAATTAAAGTATATGAGTTGCGGGAACTGTCAATGAAGTTTGAGAGGCATTTGATTTCAGAGATTGTTAATTTTGAGGTATTAAATTCATTTGCCTGTGGGTGTTTTGTTATTTTTGAGGTATTAAATTCATTTTCGGTAGGTGCAACTTATATGAACATCTGTAGTCTTGCATTAGAAGTTGGTCATCCACATTGATTGCATATTGTTTTGATTGTGGCCGAATATTGGCTGATTGTGTTTCTATTACAAATTTAGATAAAAAATTGTTACATGGAGTCAGTTATGTGATTATAGTAGCTTTTGTGCATTTATGTATACCAACTTCTTGGTAAGCCGTAAGCCACATGCCCACATGGTGTTTCACTCTCACACTTTTACCTGCTTTTGTAGGTCCTGAACGATGACTACTCAAAAATAGCTTTTCTTTGTTCTGATCGCTCAGTTTGTCTCCATGCAAAATATGGAAGTCACTACAGTTTACGTATTCCCAGGTTCTATCATCCTTGCATTAAATTCTAAACACACATGTTAAATATTTACAGAATTTCAATGTAGGACTTGAAAAAGAACTGATCACTATGCTATTGTAGGTGTAATCTCTCGCACACAGAGACCTTTGAGTCATTGTAGTGCACTAGTGCATAGTTATCACAGTGCCTAGTCAAGGTGCGGTGCTAGGGTACCGCCAGGACACCTAGTATAATAGGCAACACATAATATAGGAGAATTGCTATACATTAAAAACACTAATATAAATATATCAAATTAGATGTTGCAGTTGATAAACTTCAAATTTTTCTAATACATCAAAGTTTAACCAAAGTTACTTTTAGGTACTTTCCTCAAAAAACAAAAAAAAACCAAAGCTGAAAAAAGTGTTTCCAACTTAAATTGGAAATAAATTAATATTTAGCATCTAAAAAAATAAGCATCGAGTATTAATTAGGAATTTAGGAAGATAAAGTAGAAAAAAACATTAAATTGGAAATAAACTAATTTATAATGCATTAAAAAGTAAAGCACTGGAGTCAGGGGGGGGGGAGGATAAAACACTTTAGAAAAAAAGAACTGGAGTAAAAAAATAAAAATATAGCACTGTACTAGGTGACGCCTAGGTGAGGTATGCAAAATAAGGCAAGGAGAGCTCCCATGGCGAGGGTAGAAGGGCGCCAGGACGCCTAGGCGACGCCGTGACAACTGTGTTGTAGTGTCTTTAAAGAACATGGAAACGTTTTTAGCATGCCATTATTTATTTCTCTTTTTTCCTTAGATGCTTGTTTGGCTTTTTGGCGCATTACTTTATAAACAATCATTTTATAAAAGCTTCAACTATTTAAGCTTCTTGAAAAGGCTTTTTGCCTTATACACATTAAAACTCTTTTTCTTCAAATGCTTGGCTTAACTTATGGTCTTGCATTCAAATACACTCTAATATGCTGCCGGACAAAGTGACAAACCCTTAACAAGACTGTGTCATGAAGATTTGATTCTCAACATCGTTAGCTTGTCTGGTAGTTCCTGCTTTGTTTGCTTAAAGTAGAGAAGCATAAGTGCACAACAACTGTTAATCTCACAACGATATACTATGATTGCAGATTGGCAGTTCATAGTGTTCTGCACTTAAAACAGTTGAGGCGTTAAATATTCACATGATCTTTATTTCATGCAGCTAGGATAGAATTGACGGATGAATGTTAATGATGCTTCTAGATGTAGAACACTCAACACATGTCCAAATTGGCATCCTTAACATTCTAGTTATGATTATCTCTAAACCTTCTAAGCGTAATTAGACACAAGTGAGGATAATAATAGATCTGGCAAATTTCATGAGGTATGCTGTTATATTGGTCTAATGCTTGGTCTAGAGGGTGCAGTAGAATTTAATTGAATAACTTGATATCTTGTTCATTTTAAACTTCACTCTAGTGACATGTCTTCATGTAGTTGTCCGCATGCCGAATTTAACAATTATATGTTCGTATTCATTCTGGAATAGGATGGGAAGGGATATTGCTTATGATTGCTGGTCATGTGATTTGATGTGTGCTGCTTCATCGCCAGAATTGTACAGAATAAATTTAGAACAGGTACTTGTATTTTATATGATTTCAACTTTATGCCCACAAGGCATTTCTATTCTATTCGTATTTCTTTTATGATTTTAGTATATTATTATAAGATCATTATTATTATTACTATTTATTGTTAGTATTACAAAGTTACCTCCATATCCTGAATCTGATTAGGTCAATCAGTTAATAGTGTTTCTTCTAGTCTGTTGTAATGCAATATAGTCTATATAAAGTGTTTCTTTTGCATTGATCACTCATCTAATTCCACTCCAGGTTCTAATTTTATTATCCTTTTACAGGGTCGTTTTCTTACCTCATTATGCACTCAGTCTCCGGGATTAAATGTTGTTTCTCGAAGGTTTTGCTCAGTCTATTAGTGGTCATTTCTGAATTTTCATAGTAAATAATTGAAGTTTGTATTGGCATTTGGCATTCATGCTCATAGCTGGGAAAGTAGGGTGAAATCCTTCTCTTCTGATAATTTTCCCCTCATTGCACACTGCTTTTCAGTAAGATCCATGGATTAATAGCTTGTGGAGGGGACGACGGTGCAGTAGAATGCTTTGACTTGAGAACAAGATCTTCAGTTGGAAGGATAAATGCCGCCGCTGCTGCTGGTGATCTCGACCAGGTTTTCCCCATAAATATAGCATATACTTCATAAAACACTACCCATAATTTGGTTTATGAAATAGAAAGGAGTTAGAAGGGATGTCTGTGTGTGTATCGATGGATAACTAAATTATTGTGCAATGTGCAAAGCTATTCAAATTTCTCAGATGATGACATTATAAATAATGATTTAATATAAATAAACTTATAAACTGCAGGAGGTCACCGCGATAGAGTTTGATGGGGATGGAGGTTACCTAATGGCAGCAGGAAGTAGTGGCGGAAAGGTAAGCTAAATTAACAAGTACTCACATTGCCAAGGACATCGAGAGCTTGAAATAGACTTTAACCTACGTCTTTTTGTCGATATGCACCTTAAGACATATGGATGGAGGATTAGGTGAAAATGTGAAATTTAAGGTGCAATTTAAAAATCTTTCTGCCTTGTTGATCTCAATACCTTGGAGAAATATTGTTTGAACATTTTAACGAAGAATGCATTCAATGCAATAAAAATATTCAAAGTGTTGACTGTTCAGGTGGAATAACACAATTAAGGTATTGAGGTGGAATGGAGTATCTAAGTGTGTTTTGTTTAATTTTTTTTTTCTGGAGAGCTGAAGAGATAGTGCAACTAATAAGAACCTTCAAACAATTAGTGTAGAGCAATTACTTCATTGCAAATAACGCAGAAAAAAATAAAAGAAATGACACCAGGAAATTACAGCGCTTCAGAATTCCTGCATTTTTTTGCTTGAAATGCCTGCAAATATCATGGGCAATCTGGAAACAGCCGTTCTATGTTTAAAACATAGGGGTCACTGGTCAGGATGCTTACATCCAACCGCCCTTACCCCGCAATGGGCGGGAGCCTTTGAGGCACTGGGGTAATGTTGTATAATGCCTGCAAGTATATATTTCGCAATCAAGCTGTAATTTGATTTTGATTCTTTATTTCTTTCTTCATTTTGCTATATTTGGATTTGATGATCTTTGAGAACTATTCATTGATGCACTTCTTTTTATGTACAAACATGCATCTTTGTGTTTGTATGCTTACAAGTTACAAGTTCATTTTTATGGTTATCACATGCTCTGTCTGTATACATTTTTCAGTAAGAATCTACAAATGTGTGCTCCTTTTGGACACTTGATTTATCTTTGACATCTTCTTCATGCAACTTCTTACTATAATTGCAGGTTATGATTTATGATCTACGTTCATCACATCCAGTTCGAGTGAAGGATCACATGTAGGCTTCTTCCCAAGCTTATAAACTGTTTCTTGGCCTCCGCTGAGTGCTATAAACTTATGTATCTACGGATACTTTTGTAGGTACGGAAGCCCAATACTGAATATTAAGTGGCACAAGACACTTAACACCGAGCGGTCAAAGCTAATAACCGCAGACCACCACGTGGTTAGGGTGTGGGACCCTGATACAGTAAGAAACTGTTGCTTCTCATTGTTTTTTAAACCTTGTATTCTTATGCAGTTATGCTGTCAGACCTCACTTTCTGACAATTCTAAGAAACACTTTTAACTTTTATATACAGAAAATTTGGGGAAATGAAAGATATTGTTCTGTGAAGATGAGAACTTAGTGGGTTTATTAAATTGTAGTTAACTTTTACCGCAAATGATCAAGTGAGAGGATCTTATACCTAATTAATGTCAAAAGTTAGTGTTAGGCCCGAACCGGGGGTCTAAACGAGTTGCTATTTTGAGGAGGAATCAAGGGATGATGCAGCTTTGAGTTCAGGATTCTGGAGCAGGTGATAATCGATTTACACGAAGTGACAATCGACTATTGAAGGCTGCAGATTTTCTGGGGAAGCTGATAGTCGATTATCTGGAAAGGATAATCGATTATTGATCCCTGCAGGTGTTTCCAGTGGAACTGATAATCGATTGTGGGGAATGATAATCGATTATTTGCCAGAATTCAGGGCAGGGAGAAGGGTGTTTTGTGGGGGAATGGACTGGAAATATATGGAGATGATGAGGGAGTTCTTTTGGGTATTTTATGGAAGAAAAGAGTAAGATTAAGAGGAGAAATGGGGGGATATGATATGGAAGAAAATCAGGGATGGATAGACCAAGTTGGTGTTTAAGAGATATTACACACTCTTATCCTAACTTGGGGTTTGAATCTAGAATTTAATTAAGATATGACACACTTAATCAAATATCTAGAACCTAAAACTCACACTTAAGATAACCACTCTTAAGATATAGAATTAGGAATTTGGCTAAAATAGCATCACACTATTTTAATAATACTCAAAGAGTAAAAGATTTTCAATATTCAAAAGATGTG
>OOIL02001236.1:567782-587747 GCA_900332095.2 Cuscuta campestris
GTAAAAGATTTTCAATATTCAAAAGATGTGTTACATTTGGCCATAGGGCCTGATTTATATAGGCAGGGGGAAGGGGGAAATAATACACAATGCAATGAATGTGAAAATGAGGAAGCTTCCTAGCAACATCCTCTCTCAAAGCATGGGGCATTCTCCATTCAAACCTATCTCCTTAGTGGGATAAAATCAGGGATGGGGCTGGGGGTTGTGGGGTTTTGGGTTTTAGGTTTGTAGTGGTTGTTTTCCTGGGTTTTGTGGGTATTATTTGGGTAAGAATGGAGGGTTGTTTTTGGTCATTAAAGGGGGGCAGGGATGGGGAATATATGGGTGGTTTTGGACTTATAGGTTTGGGTTATTTGTGAGGGAACATGGGCAGGAATGAGTGGTAAGTGGTGGGTCAGGGTTTTGGCTCTTTGTGGGTGTTTATGTTGGGATTGTGAAGTGTATTTTGGCCAGGGGTGAATGGAATAAAGGGAGGGTTTTATTGGCTTAATAAAAGGCTTAAAAAAAGGAAAATAATAACAAACAAAAGGTTTTATTTTACACACTCTTATTTTCGGCCCTGGGCTAAAATAAGAGTAGGAAGAACTTTATTTTGGATATCAAAAGGAAATAAAATACTTTTGGATATTTGGGAGGGTTTGGGATTTTTGTGGAGCCATCCAGGGGTATAACAGTTAGGCTCGGTTTAGCAGCAAGAGTTCGCAAATTTAACCATGGGATCAACCTAGAAGTATCTCACCTTTTGTGCTACTACACCTAGATAATTAACACTATGATCAATACCGACAACCAAAATCTACCACTTATGACGATCCCCACACTGACTTTACTTTGAACCCATCTGCAATTATCGACCCAGAAACATCTCACCTTTTTTCGATTAACTTCATTAGCCATTTTTTCATTCTGACCCACCCACACCAGAGTGACCAGACACCTCCTCAGATGCACATCACTTCCCTTCAGTGTACAGTGTATTGTAACCACTACTCCCCCTCTATTAATCCTATTCAAGAACACTAAAATGAACAGATTTTTTTTGAATAGAAAAAGATAAACAATGGAAGCTAAAAGAGCTTTAAGATAAGCTCCTGAGAGACTTGAAGGTTCTGTCCGGCAAGTCTTTCCCACTTGGCAAAGCTAATAGCATTTTCCCTAAACTAAAGTTTGCCCTCTTCTCTAGAAGGGAATTGACTGATAGTCTAAAACATCATATAAATAAGGTAATAAATAAATTACTTATAAATTAAAGATGCTAATAGTAATCCTTAATATAGTAATATTGGGCCGAATAGCTTCTTGATTGGCTGCTTAATTAATTTCTTGGTTGTTGCACTGAATCTTCTCTGGTCTTTCTTAAGATCGGAATCAGATCTCCAGGCATTTTGCTCTACCATCCTTCTAGTCTCACATTCTTCCACCCATTCACCACTTCACAAACAAAATGCTAAACCAAACATTTTAATGCTTTAGTTTTTTTTATTTGAAAATTTTTGTGTTCAATCAACAACCATAAACAATTGTTCTTTTTCCATATTTGAGTGCTCAAGGTGTTTCAATTTACTTTGTATAATTGATTTTATATTAAACAGAGATATGCTCATTTTGACATTCACAGGGAGAAGGCATGACAAGCATTGAACCAACAGGCAGCAGAATAAATGATATATGTGTATTTAGTGGCACTGGGCTAATACTGGTAGCACTAGACTCCAGTCAAGTACCTTCTTATTTCATACCTGCACTAGGACCTGCTCCTAAATGGTGTTCTTACTTAGAAAATTTAACGGTATATAATTGAGCTTCCAAACTTAATATTCACAGAATATGCTTCTCGATTCATTTTCTTACTATTAACCATGTTGGTGCACTTCGGGTATTTCTATTCACAGGAAGAGATGGAAGAGGGTGCACAAACAACTATTTATGACGATTTCAAATTTTTGACAAAAGAAGATCTTGATAGGTTAAATTTGACTCATCTGATAGGAACAAACCTCTTAAGAGCCTATATGCATGGATATTTTATTGATTACCGTCTGTATACAAAGGTAAATATAAGTTACGCCCCCTACTTGTACCTATTTAGCTTAGAGTTTTGAACTGACCATCTCATGCAATTCTGAGTTTTATTATTATAAAGGTTCTGCTGCTAGTAGCCGTATCTAAATATATGATTTTGATTATTTAATGTTCATCAGAATGTTATGAATCTCAACTCATAGATGATGAGAAATTTATGGAAGAGGTTTAATTAAATGGTTGTGTATGGCTATATGTGCAGGCAAAATCTCTTGCAGATCCATTTATGTATGATGATTATATGGAGCAAAGGAAACAGGAAAAACTAGATAAAGTTCTTCAATCCCGTATTACGGTTAGTACTATACTCTATTTCTTTTCCTTTAGCATATAAATGCGAATATGTAGTGAAGTATGGGCAATGAAACATTGAGAATTATCTAATTCATTTTCTTTTGCTTGTCTCTTTTGCTTGCATTGCCAATGGAGCTAAAAGAGTCATTATTGACAGTGCTTTAGTTTTGAGCACATAATGGACTGAATCAAAATGACACATTAATATTCCCTTGCTTCTTTTCTAATGAAGCTTCAGGTCCTAAATGCAGAAATGCACCTAGGGGCCTAATGGAAATAGCCTCTCTGTTTTTACAGGCATCTTAACCCCCTAGACCCCAACAGAGTTGAGATTATAGTGGGCCGTTGTTGTTGCTTGTCAATTTTCTTTGTAACGTTTCCCCCTCTTGAAATATTAACTGAAAGTCTGGAATTCAAAATATTCGGCTTAAATCCTTTCGTTCTTTATATTGATTTCAAAATATTTGGTTTTTGTGCAATCATAAATTATAAATTTCCTTATCTGTGCAGATCAAGAGGAAACTCCCCAAAGTTAATAAGGCATTTGCGTCTCAACTTCTTGAAAATGAAGAAGCTGAAAAAGCAAAGGATGTTGATGGCACAGATGCCAAAAAATCATCAAAGAAGAAGAAGGGACCAACCAGCAGTGAAATCTTTGAAGATCCACGGTTTTCAGCTATGTTTGAAAATAAGGTACTATATCATTCTCCAAGTTGCAATTGAAAAGAAAACTGAAATATTAGAGGGATAAACAAGAATCTTTTACTTATTTTGTACTACGTATTTGAAAATCAAAATAAGGTACTCCATACTATTTCCTTTCTTGTCCGTCCCAAAAGAAGCTTCACACTTTATCCACTTCCTTTCAAAGAAAGGAATGAATGGCTCACAACACTTCTCTGTCTTTGAAACAGATTCTAATCATTAACTTTTCACTTTTCAACACTTTTCTTAAACTATTTGAAAGTCAAACAAAGAAGTTTTTACGGGACGTAGGGAGTATATCGTGTATTATCTTCCGGATCAAAACTTTACATCTAATTTTTCCAAACAGGATTTTGAAATTGATGAACAATCTCAAGAGTACCGAGCATTGCACCCTGTTGCATCTGCAAAGCAAGCTTCTTTGTTGGAGGAACATTTCATGCCTGTTATGGAAGGTGAGGAGGAGCCAAGTGACTCTGATGAACATGCAGCTGCTTCATCTTCTGATGATGACCACGAGAATAGAAAGAAAGTTCCAAGGTGAGATTTTTATTTTTATTTTTGCATTGCATGAAACACCTACAGTAAATAATCAAAAGTGTTGCTTTTGCTTAGGAATGCCTATTTTCAAATGTTTATCCGTTTCAAAACAAAAGGCTCCTTGTTTCCTTTTTTGGTTTGTCCTTATAAAAGTTTTCTATTTCTATTAAAGTGTTTTTGTGTTGCTTTCTCTTTTATGCCCTTCACTTTATTACCCACTAGATACCCACTACTCATTTACCCCACCCACTTGGAAAGTGCCAAGTCAACTTGGGAGTCTGTTTTTTTTGGGGGACGGAAGGAGTATATGTTGTTTTTGGTTATTCTTGAGTAGTGTACAATTTTATGGATGTCCCCCGAAAATTGAATTTACTAACTGAAATTCCCCTTCTTTTTGAGAATCTAGACTGTATGCTGTGAAGGATGAGAGACATGCGGAGGCATTCTGGAACAGTAAATCTCTTGCGGAGGAGGACGCCCTACCGTTGGGAGAACGGGTGGCGGCACTGAATGCTAAAAACAATCGGGAAGGCATTGATGTGAAGGTGGGACCCGGGGGATCGCGGGAAATATCTTTCACAGCCAAAAAAACCTCAAGAAAGTACCAGGATGATGATGATGATGATGCACAGCCCGCGAAGAGAAGAGGGATCCAGTCATTGAAACTGAAGAATAGCGGTCCGGCCTCTGGGTTCAGAGGCCGTGGCAGAGGAGGGGGCAGATTCGGGATGGGCAGAGGAGGGAGAGGACGAGGCGGGGGGCGTGGCCGTGGTCGTGGCCGACATTGAAAGTTCCACACACATATATATAGTAAGTTTCCCTCTATCATCACCCTTCAAATACGAGCCAATTTAATACTCTCTTCGTTTCAATATATTCGTCTAGTTTGATTCTTTCGAGACAAATTTGGAAAACTTGAATCATCAATTACAAAACCGTTGCATTGTATATTACTACAATGAAGAACTTTTTGATAGATTTTGCAAGATAAATATAATGAGATCTTGTACTAATATGAAATCTTTTTTTAACGGAATATGCAATCTAATATGTAGTCTAATTTTTATTCAATTGATGATCAAAAGTTATCTGGTTTGACTCAAACAAGTCAAAGAAGACGAACATTTTGGGATGAAGGTGGTTGCTGTCAACGGGAAGCAATGTTTTTTTTGAGAATCATTTTATGGTGTTCTGTTTTTACCCCTAGCTCATAGTCTTTTGTAGAAGATAAAATTTTCTCTTTTAACTTGTCACCAATGCATGTATCCAAACCACAGAAAAGGCTACCTGCAAAGTTTTGAGTTGTTTTTCCTCGTTAAATGTTTCAATTTTCAACTATTTACAAATTACAAGGGTGCATGTGGTTTCTTTGGGTTTCATTTGATATTTAGACTCCGTTTGATACATGGAATTCAAATTATGGAATTGGAATGTGAAAAAGTTGATAGATAAGTCACCCTTATTGCCACTCTACAGAATCGTACATGAGATTTTCACCTCATATTGCTCCTCATTCAATTCTTCGGATGCCTTTCCTTCGCCCCGAAGAGTAACTAGGACCAATTGAGTCACGTACTCACGTTTACTGTCCATTTCTTTCTGGTTCTCAAATATTTCATATGTCAATGTAATCAAACCCCAGGTTTAATCTTGTAGAATTTGACCTTTCAAAAGCAGATTGATATGAAAGTACTAATCGATATTCTTCCATTCTAATTCCTTCTCGATACTTTCCCAGGAAAATCTAAAATTTTTATCCCAAATTGACAGGTTAGTGTGAGTTTATCCATACGGTTATGCACTCTTTGAACAGGAATCTATTTTATGAAATAGCTTGGCTTTCATACTTTGGTGGGTCTCTGAGATCTTTTCGATGACCTATGTTGAAGGGATATTTAGAACAGGAAAATAATTCAAAAAAAAGTTGTAGTATTATGAATTAGATTCGTATTTGTTCGTGATGAACTATTGGTACTAGATATATATGTATTTCAATGTACTATGAAATTCATAAAATGGTGGGGATATAACTCAGCGGTAAAGTACCACCTTGACGTGGCGGAAGTCATCAGTTCGAGCCTGATTATCCCGAGTGTTGACGCGGCTTTCAAAAGAATGAATAAATACAATATGAAAATTGTAATGTCACGATTCTTTTAACCTTGTAAAAAATGACCTAAGAAAGACATGGACACCTAGAGTGTTCCATTGCTAAAATTGATGATTTCTAATTCTCTTTTCTAATCCCGATTCCAACCCCCACCCATGCTCTCTCCCTTCTCTAGCAGTATATGGTCTGGCAGAAAGTATATTGCTAGGGGAGAATGTTATCAGGGGTCATTATAGATGCTCGAGTCATTTCTCGTGACGTCGTTTTTTTCTAAGATCAAAAGAAAATTATAACACCATTATTGTCATAACTCACGTGCCATCTCCACATTTGATGTCGCAATGAACTGAGATGTCATTCAAAAAAATTCTACTTCAATTTTCTACGTGTGGTACCATACATGGTTAGAAAAATACTCTCAACAAAGTGAATGATTTTCGTTTGATTCGGAAAAAAAAATTGCTTTCTTCAGTCTCCGCCCAGGAGGCCCCCCATCCCTCAAACCCCGCCCCCTGTCCACCACCCCTTGCCACCACTCCCCCGCTCCCCTAAAGCATTTGTAAATACGGAGTATCAACAATGGAAAATGATTTTTTGGAAAAAAAAGATCAGAAAATAATTTTCTTTCAAAATCATTTTTTCCTAGAAAACAATTTTGTGACAAAATATTTCTTCCCCAAACGAAGACACTATTGATGTATTAATTTTAGGTATTAACAAGGCCCAACAATATCTCACTCGTGTCACATTTTGTTTCCTGCGGAGTACATTTTTACCCTTCACTACTACAATTATCCACATGATGAAATTTAACATATGTATTCCTTCATGAAATGTACCAGTAACATGTTTTAATTAATTTTAATAAGTACGGAGTATATTTTGTCATGAGAAAAAAAAAAGGAATCCGACCGGAAAGAGATCATTATATCATCAACACCTTAAAACCCAACCTATGTTGGGATCTCCGAAATGAAATTTACAGTGTCAATAAATTGTATAAAAAATATTTTAACACTTGTAAACTTTTTAGTAAAAAGGAAGCACAAATTCTTGTTTATGCGACAATGATCCCATAGAAAATTCTTATTTACGTTATGATACCAATACAGGAGGAGGAAGAGGTGAGGATTCTTAGCTGATTTTTCTCACATTTGTTCGCTAGAGGGCCGGCGAAAAACAACAGAGTGAAGATGAGATTTGTTGAGCTTTCTTCGTCTTCTTCGGTTGCTCCCCCTGCACGCAACATAATATGCACTTTTAGAAAGTCTTTAAAAACGACATAATGTTCGTTTTTCTACATAACCAGTGCCGTCGGTTAATTTTAGACAACTATTGACGCTTAGTTTTAGGCCACCAATCTCCATATATAATTGGGATAAGAGTGATGGTACTTGGTAGAATACACTTGGGAGTTAAAACCCACTTGGTGAGCGGAGCAAACTATATGAGTTTTGAAATCTGAAATGAAAGTTTTTGAAGGATCTGAAATGTTGGTTGTTAGTGGCTGCCGATGATGGTAGTGGTGGTGGGTGGTTGTTGGTGGCTTCATCAAACACCTAGAAGGGCTTTCCGATATCTGAATTCATATTTCATGCGCTCACCAAACACGCCCTTAGCTTTTGATCACCACCATTCGGCTCAGAAACTGGGTTGCTGGTGATGGTTAAAATACCACCCGTCTATGAAGTCAATACATGTACGTGTGTGGGGGTGTGGGGGGAGGGGGGTGGGGGTGTGTGGGGAGGGTGGAGGAAAATTGGCAATCAAAAATCGAAAGTCCAAACAACTACATACCAGAACTGGTTGTGCAACACAAAAGCATCTGTTGCAACACTTTTCCCATCATCATTCCTGTTCCAATGGTACAACGCATGTGTTCTATTCTTTATCTCCAAAGTAGAATGGCCATAACTGGACTCCCTAAACGCAGAATACTCAGGTTGGGGATCTTTAAATCTGCATTAGATAGTATAGTTAACCGCTAATGACAGGTGAGAGAACAACAACAACAACAACCCAGTTGAATCCCACTACAATAGGGTCTGACAGGTGAGAGAAATATAAAATATTTCTTTTTGTAGTATTATTAGTCTTCCTAATTACCTTCCAGCTAGACCTTCCTGGTTCCCTCCATCTCCAACTGTAATATAAACCGGAGCTGATTTGTCTGGTACAGGATAAGCATCGCCACTTGATACATTATAGTGGATGTTTGATATTCGATACTGAATATATACCATGAAAAGGCATAAGAGATTCAATTAAAACCTAGTTGGATCAAAGTTAATATGAAAGATAGGACCCTAATGCAGACGGGAAGGGAGGGATGATTATTTAATTATTAAAATTAATGTTTTACCCACACATTTTCTAACATAAAATATAAAGGATGATGAGTTAAGAAATGTAAATATAATGACTAGTTCAAAATCATTTCAATCATATATTGTGTTATACAAAGACTCAGAAATGTGAATATATATTGAAAATTTTGAGAATTTTAATTTCCTCATCATCTTTTCCCTTCCTAACATATAAAAAAATGATGTATGGAGATTTAAGAACATACGGATCGCTCATAAGCATGGACGTGACCAGCAAATACCACATCAACTTTGTACTTGACAAACCACTCCTCATAGACAGCTCTCATACTTTCACCCTCCATAAAGTGCGCTTCATTGCTATTGTAGATAGGTACGTGCATGAGGACAATTAGCCAAGGAGTTTTTTCCCTGTCCACCCTTGTAAATTCTTCATTAAGCCACTTATACTGAGGTGTATATTTTACTGAAAATGGTGATACAAGAGAGAGTACATATTTAATAACTATGCAGTACATGCTTTCAATACGAATATGATGGAAACAATAACAATTTCTGCAGCAGAGAAGAGGTAAATATGGAGAAAACTGAAAAGAAGTCTAACAAAGGTTTTTCTTTATTCTGTCAGTTTGACCCCAAAATATCTGGAATAGCTTCCAAAATACAATCATATGACTGTATTGATGAGCTTGAAGACAATTACTTGTTGATGCATTCATGGTTTTAAAGTGCTTTGAAATGAATCAATGCGATAGGAGTAACTTACCAAATGGGGAGTAGCTAGATAGAACAATTATATGAGCAGATGCCCGCCTGATGGCATACCAAAGGGGATTGCTACTTTTGGAGGCTCTGTAGGGTGTGGGGTATCTAAAGAGAAATGATCTGAAAGGAATTACTTCCCCCTGATCATATGCAAGAAATGAAAGCAGTCAAAATTACAGCGTACTTTCAAAATATATAAAGAGTAATTGTCATGTAGTTATGCTTCAAAAGGAGGTTTTTTCCACTCAATGTATCAGCAGCATTGTTAACAAATCATTATACTTAGAATGACTTAGAGCAAGAAAACAAATATCAAGCTGCACAGACACAAAAGATTAGGCTCTGTTTGGTACCAAAAATGGCTTATTCACCATATTTTTCTTATGATATGCAGAATTAGTAGTATTTTTTTTATGTATTTAGCTGAAATAAATGTTACAAAACACCAATCCTTAAAAAATCAGCACATTCATGCATTTCAGTGAAAAAACTCTTACCGAACGGGCTCTAAAGTGAAAGAAGACAGCAGAAAAGGTTATTAGAAGAGGTTTCATTTGGTAAAGAATAAAAGACAATTTGTTTCGTGATGCCTTCATCTAAATGAAGGAAAAAACAACTGCCAAGTCACATCTTTAATGGGACTGCTCACAGTTATTAATTGGGAAAAAATAATGGCAAAAGTGTGAGGCTCATGCAGCTGAATGAATATATTTTCAAAATAGTACCATATATGGCATGTACTCTATCTCATGATTCCCAGCAGACCAAATCCATGGTTGATATGCACCACTTTTTTCAATGAAACGGCCCCATGAATCCCAACGCACTCCAACATCATGATATTGGTATCTATCGGCGTAAGAGAGATCACCAACAAACAAGACAGTTTGCCCTCCACTCTGCATATAATGTTCAAGAGTGGAAAGAGAATTGAACGTTTGGCCCAAATCACCTAAAAAATAGCAGAGGTTAGTGGATAAAGGGGAGCTAGTTGAAGAAAACTAAAAGAACACTAAAAAACATGTAAAGGAAAAAGTAATGGCAAAGGGAAGTTGCACAAAAGGAGCAAACAGACATGCACAAGCAACAAACTAAGACAACTAGTCCTACACAAGGGTAGAGCCCTACCCAAAAGCTTACCCACCCTAATCCTAGATCTCCATACGCTCCTATCAAAGGTCATATCCTTGATAAGATCCTGAAGTCGTATGTCATGTCTAATCGCCTCTTTCCAACTCTTCATAGTTCGACCTCTACCCGTCCTTACATCCCCTACCTCAAGCCTCTAGCACCTCCGTACTAGAGCATCCGTACTCCTCCTCCGATACGTGCCCAGCCATCTTACTCTTGCTTCATGCATCTTATCCTCCACAGAGACTACTCCTACCCTCCCTCGAATAACATCGTACCAGACCCTATCCATCCTTATATAATCATACACCCATCTCATTATCCTCATCTCTGCCACTCGGAGCTTCTAAACGTGAGTGTTCTTCACCGTCCAACACGCAGCTCCATACAACATAGCCAGTTGGGCCACTACCTAGTAAAAGCATAGGTCTCTTGATATCCTCATGTAGCATAGGACACCTGAAGCAAGCTTCCACTGCATCCAAGCGGTTCCAATATCATCAAAAGCATTCCCATCTATCTCCCCACTAGCTTGAATGATGATGGATCTAAGTACCAGAACTTGTCCCTTTTAGATACTGGATGTGTTTCAATCTTCACTTCCACTTCTGACACAATCATCAAACCACTAAAGCAACATTTCACGTACTCGGTTTTAGTCCTACTCACTTTGAAACCTTTGGATTCCCAGCCCCGCCAACATTCACTATGCTATGAATGTAAGACTTCCATCAGTTCCTTTCCTCTACTGCATCTACCAAAACCATGCCATCTTCACCTTTAATGCACCTCACCTGGTCCAGATTGCATGCTTTCCTATCTCGTGCCTTGGCAAGCAAAAACATTCTCTTCTATTCTGCTCTTTTATAGGTCCTTATAGGGACGTTCAAAACCTGCATTCTTTGTCGCCAAAACCACTAACTTAGCTTCCTCTCGGGCAATCATATACTCCACTTGGATCGACCTCCTCTCCTCCTTACACTACTCCCCATGAGCCTTTTATAGGCCGCTTTCTTGGCTTCAATTTTCTTTTGAACATCACCATTCCACCACTAGTCCTGCCCTTGACAACGCCCAACACTTCCTGAGAAGCTTCTCAGATGCAGTTATCTGTCTTAGACCACATGGCAACAACGGCATCGGCTTCCCCACTAGTCACTCAAGCACCCTGCTCTCGAACCTTAGCAACCAACTCTAGATCTTCTCTTTATCCAAGTTGTTCCATCGAATACGTGGCGGACCACCTGAGGTACACCTCTTCCTCTCCCACTTGATTGAAACACAACAGCAACAACCCAGTAGAATCCCACAAAATTAGGGACTTGATTGAAACAAAATGAAAATTATAACATAAAAATTTCTGCCAAGTAAAACTGACCTATAATACCAAATTTGTAAGATGCATCTGGATCAATTTTTGGAGGTGCCACAAACCAGAACTTCCTTGAAGAATCACCTTGTCCTACCTCATAGTAGTACTTTCTGTCATACTTGAACAAAAAAAAGTATTTCGTCAGTCATGAGTGAAAAGAGAAAGTTTAATAAACAAATTGGTAGAAAAGGGCAGCACAATAAGAGCAATCATGCTGACATGACTAAGCATGAGTTAATATTTAGTAAAAACATGCTCCTAAAATACTTAACAAAGCCAATCTGTCTCCATTACCTTTAAATTAGTATGATATCAACATGAGGTTCGATGTGTTGAATAAATAAATCGGCACAAAATTTCACAAATGAAACAAATGATAACACAATGCCTGCTTGCGTTATCACAAATAAGTATAAAAACATAAATGTCATGCTACTGTTAACACATAGATAAGAATTTTAAAAAATATTAAACAATGCATGACACTTCTACTCAACCAAATAATGTAAACAAATAAAGAAAAACTGCAGTAGATTGGAGTACATGTCTGCAAATCACATCAAAGTAGTATTGTATTAACCGTTTATATAAGGAGAATTCCTGGTGATCCATCCAGCTGTAAATTATTTAGACACTTTTCAATTGTAATTTGTAACACTGATTGCTCGATTACCTCGAGGTCACCGACAAGGCATTGATGTATAAAGCCAGACTTGTAAGTGTAAAATGTGTAGTTTGTAAATGTTCCCTCTGCGGTAAAATCATATTTCTCCTCAGATAATCCGTAGTGTACTTGGCTTGACCCTGGTTCATCAAAAGTCACCCAGGAGATTATGACAGCCTTCCCATCATAGTCACCCTGTGTAATATGAACCTACAACAGAAAAATTCGAGTATTGAGAATCTTACAAAAACAATAAAGAGTTAATTATTTGTTTTTATTTGAAATACAACTACAATTTTGAAACATCACATTTTCAAGGTAGCTCCCTAAAGCAATTAATCTGCAATAGATTGACTACGAGTGAAATATAGAGGGTTCAGCAGATCTGTCTTAAGCAATCAAGAGTTCCAAAGAACTTTTAAATTTTATGAAACATTAAGCACAACAATCAGGGATGGATCTACACAATGCCCATCCATACTTGTGTTAAACCAAGAGATGTTAAATGATTGTAATAAAATAAAGCACAAAATGCCACATAAGCTAGTAAATCGTTCCTTATCTTATTTAAATTCAACACAAACTAGAGTTGGACTTTAAAATTTTACAAAACCCTAGGGTGTACTATGCTGCACAGATTCATAAAGTGTACTTTCTCGTCCACGAAATACTCTCGCTTGGATACTCAGGGATGTCCCAATTTCCAAATCTTTTTTAACATTTAGATAAATTGGTTTGCGTGTGTCAATCCATGTCCCATTTGAGTACCTGCCCCCGTCTCCGTACAACAGTGTGTGTGTGTGTGTATTGGCTAAATGCAAAAAAAACTGAAACTAGTATGAAATACTGGAGAAAATATTTTGCTCCAAAATAAACTAGAAAACTATCCGCAAAGTTCTTTTCCTAACTGTGTTCAACACTTATAAAGTAAAAACTTTAGCAATGTTCTTTTCCGCAACTTCAATTCCTACAAAGTGCAGAGCAATCTCTCATCGAGGCCACTTTATTCCACTCATATCATATACACATACATAAACATTGTCCAGGGTTTGGTCAAATTGCAGAAGAGACACAACAAGCAATCGCAAACTTACTTGTTGTGGTGCATTATAACCTTCAGGGACTGCAAATTCCTTATTGTCAAGTGGAATATCCACAGATGGCCACTCAGAGCGAATATATGTGCTTGTAACAGTGGAACTTCCGTTTTCTATGAACCTCGAAAAAAGAGGCAATAAGAGCAAGAGGTGAAGAAACATTCTGCCTCTATAACTTCCAAGCCCCAGTCTATCGATTAATCAACTTCAAATATGCATAGGAAAACACACTGCAGCCATGAAGAAGAACAATTTGTTAACTAACTAGTAGAATCCTTCCATTAAACATTACCAACCAAAAAATATTACAATATCATGTAGGTTATGCTGTGATGGTTGAATAGAGAATAAATATTCAGATTACGAACAAATATTACGGGTATACCATTAACATATTTTATGAAATAGTTCACTCATTCTTAAGAAAATGATGATTGATTGCATAGTATTCCCAAATTAGTATTTACAAAAAGTACAAAGCCGACATTGTAGTCAAGTACATACTGAATAATTCATTAATCGATAATTATTGATAGAAGTTAGGATTGGGGTAGGGATCACTGGAAGACACTTGGGTTGAACCACATTAAAAGATTGAATCCAATCGATTACTTGATTCAACTCAAGAGCTTATAAACCGATTTGTTTCATCTTCAAGTTCCGATGTGGATACTCTTTAACAGTTATAAATGATAATCAAACTTCATAACCAAAACTTGTCATGCAAAAATGCAGTTATGTTCATCCAAAGTGTGCTCTTCTGCGAAACAATCACCCCATCATCAACAACAAGCCAACAACAACAAAAACAGCCAAACCGAACTCCCAAATCACTAGGATAGGCTACCTAAACCAATACATAATCCCATAAAACTTCCAATAAATGCATCTTAGATTCATTAACAGTAACAATCAGATGAAGTCACATCTTGCTTGAAATCACTGCAGTTAAATAAAACCAAAGAGATTACTCAATCAGACGCTTGTGATTCACAAATTGCACATGATTCTAGCTCATTCAAGCCAACAGTCCAGATACGAAGCATAACAAATAATTAACCACCGATTACTAAAAAAGGCCACAAATCACGAAGCAGAACTGAAATGAAATGAACACAACACAGATCAAAACACGCCGGTGAATCGCGTGAATATCATCTAACCATATATGAGCTTGAAATCCGAGACAGAACAAGATGAGCGAAAATGGAGGCAGACGGAGAGAGCGCGGGGATGAATGAGTGCATACCTGAAATGGCGAGATCCGATGGGGGGGGGGGCTGAAAGATGGAGTCTGGAAGAGATAAGATCAGTTGTTTTAAGATATGGTAGTGACAGACTGAGAGTAAATTTTACTGAGGATTTAGGAATGGAGGGAACGATGGGTGGATTTAACCGAATTTCTGTTGCTATTTAATGAGTTTTTGGAAATAAGTCTCCTTTTCAAACAATTTCTGTTAAATTGATTTTACTTTTTTATATATTTTTATCGATCATTTGATTAAATAAAATAATTTTATCACTGCGTATTTTATATGATTTTTTATGTAGTTTTTTAATAAATAATTTCTATTTTTTTAATTTTATAGCAATGTTTACGTATATTGATTTGAAAATAGCTTCATTCAAACATTGTAAACCAGAACTTCTTCCCTAGCTAGTGGTACCAAGTTCACTCTCCAAGATTTATAGGGAAGTTCACCAATATTCGAGCCCCAACGGAGACAAAAGAATTGACTCTTTGTGCGTCATTAAGTTAAAAATAGTATGAACAGATATTACTTTGTAAGAGAGTCAATAATATTCAAAAAAGCATCGTAAACCGAATAATTGTCTTATTTTGGGAGGGAGGAAGTTTAAAAAGGTAATAATGCAATCGCCGGTGCTCTTCAAATGTTCACAAAAATTTTGTATACTTAACTAATAAAAATAAAAATATTTAGTACGGAGTAAATGTTTAGTGAACATTTACTTACTACTCCGTACTAATCTACTATCATCATCTATAGATGCACAATAAGATTTACCGTGCAATCAAATACAGAGTATTTGACAAAAAAAAAGTATTTATAGAATGAAATAAAGCAATGCATATATTATTTTTTTTTTTGACAAAGCATAACGATATTATGAGCAAAGAAATGTTTGATAATATTCAATTTTCCCTAAAAAAAACAAAAACCAAAAGAAACTCATTCTGCTTAGATTAAAATACACGGGAAAAATCGAAAACTTGTCATCAAGTTAGCCTTAACACTGCCCCTTCATCATTTGCGTAATCTCACGATTTACATTATACTCTACAACCACAAAGTTGGCCGGAGTGGGGTGGGGTGGTTCACTCTTGTAGTGCGGGAACCGGGAATTATAATCATAAAGGGAATAAGGATCTAATATACCACAAAGGATCATGTTACAATCACATCGGAGATGACACCATCTGTGTTTCATCAACAACGATTTGTCAAGAAAAAATCTTGAGGAACCCCAAGTTACACCCCACTTTTGACCCTAATGCCTTCACAGACATTCCAGACAAAGAACAATGTTTGTCAGTTTGATGTCTAAGGCATTGGAGTCAAAAGTGGGGTGTAACTTGGGGTCCCTCTAGCATGACTCATTTCTAAGTGAGAATGATTGTCTCTGCGTGATAGTTTCTGACGGTGTGTCATCCCTGGGGTTAAAGTAGTATTTTCAGTACCACAAGTTGTATCACTTTATGGAGGAGACTCATTTTCTGGGGTTTCTGTGCTCTTGTGGTCTTTTAATACCATTTTTCTCAATAGGCCTCCAGCAATTGAGAGAAGGGCAATGAGAGCCATCTGCATGTGTTCACAGCTGCTTGTCTTGATAGAAACCTGCCCCATTTTCTGGCTGCTCAGATTAGCACTCACGGTAACGTCCGTTCCCCGGCTTACCCTGAAGTCCGCCTGCAAGTTCCCGCTCAAAACGGTCTCTTTGTTCAACGTGAGGACCGTCACGGTGAAACTCGCACTCTCATTCCTCACCGGGTAGTCTTTCCCTCTTAAAGTGGCTCCAAAACTGCCGCCGTGAGCTGCCGCCCCTCCACCCGCCGCCGCCATTCGACCGCCGTTCACGGTGAACCTCAGCCTCTTCTTGATGGTGAAGCTGTCTTCGACCTTGGCGCCGAGGAAGCAGTTGCCGCCAAAAGAAGTCAGAGAAACACCACATCCTGTGATGTTGTGCTTCAGATTCTTGACTTGAACACTGCTGTGTACCGAGCAGATCGGGTCTTGCCCTGCGGACTGGATATCCAGACCCACAACAGATGAAACGGGCCTGCCCGGATCCATATAAGCGGCGGTGCACTTGGATTGAGCGCTGAAGTCCTGTTTGTCTTTCCTCATTTGTCCATTGGCAGTCGCGACAACATTTTTTGAAACTTTTCTGGTGGTCTCGAGATTGATCCCGTCAAAGCTCACGTCATGGTCCCACCCATGGGGATCAAGAACCGGCCTTGCAACCCATTGTTCGCTAGTAGTTGTGAGGGACCTGTACCTATGTGTGAGCCAATCCGAGGTGAAACTGGGTGGAATATCCATATCGGGCAACAGAACGGGGTCCGTTGATTCAGCCCGCCCGTCCTGAGAACTCCTTGATGCTTCCTTCATCTGTTTTTTCAAGTAAAGGGTTTCCCTGAAATCTAATTCATCCAGATAATCGTTCTTTTCCCCAGGACTTAACTGTTTGAACTGAGCTTTAGTCAGAATCCGAATAGGAGGCAAATCATCATACTCATCCTCCTCTTCATCAACTAAACCTTGTGTTTCATCATGTGTTAGCTGAGCACGATGCTTAAGAAAAGATGATAGCAGATGCGGAAGTGAAGGCAACCGAGTGACTTTAGGCGGGCCCAGTTGTATACTATCCTCAAAGTCAAACGCATTATTAACATCGCCGAGAACTTTGGTGCATATGCATGTTAAGAAGAATTGGACCATCCAAATGCTTCCGTTGGGGAGAATCTGCTCACCCGAATCATTGGTCTTGCAGTTAGGATGATTCTCCACCAAAATCACCGGGTTTTGGAGTTTCGGGTCAGAGACCGCCAGGTGAATGTGATGTTGAATGAGACTCGTGCAGCGGGCAGTGTAAGACTCGAAGGTGACCGGGTGACCAAGAGGACCTTCGGGCAGAGGGGAGGAAGAATGGGTCATCACAAGGATGGTGTTGAACCAAATAGAAGTGCCAAAGACTTCCGTTACAAGTTTTAATAAAGGGAAATCAGTATAATAATCTCCTGTGTTGATCAAATCCAGCCGTTCAAAATATAACACCATATCAGGAGGGTTCTTTCTTATGTATCTCTTCACGTTGTTCAAAACCTTCCGGTTCCTCCGGGCATTACTAGGGGAGGAAGGCAACAATCCTGGGGTATCGATGAAAGAAATTTTGATGCCCTTCACGGTTTCGGTAATTTCGTGGACATGAGTAGTCTCCGGATGAAATGCATTCGATGTGGCCTTACTTTGATCAAATATGGAATTAATTGTTGAACTCTTGCCAACTCCGGTTTTACCTGTTACAATATTAAAAAAGTCAGTCTTACTATCAGTAGTATTATGGTTTCCCCATTCTCATCACGAATGTTTGGAACACAAAACTATAGGAAAAGAAGAAAAATGTTGAGACAGTTTTCTGAAAATTGTTTGGTATTCCATTGAACAAATATCTAAAATTGAGTTTGAACCATTTATTACTCCATATTTTTTTTCCAAACTTTTCTTTCCTTCCAAATGTCCCATCTAGTTTGCTCCCTGTTTTTTCCCGGATTCCAAACATGCCCTTTATGTTTCTATTCTCAATGGTTTTGGCACATTATGTCTATATATAAGCATTGTAAATTGTAATAGTCGATAAGAGATTTATCATGAAAATTTAAGTCAAATGTCAAATCAATAAAAGAAGTACTTTATTATATTAAACATTACCAAGTAAAAGCACTTTAAAGGAGAATCCCAAATCGGACTGACCGAGAGCCTCCTCCCGCTCTGCTGCTACCTCTCTTGCTTTTCCAATTTGAAGATTGAATCTTTTTAAATCAGATTCCCTTGCGCGGATCATCGTGGCCAAGTGGGTCCGGTATAAAACCTTTGACACCATGATATCGTCTTGTGGTAACCCGAGCCGGTGAAGAACACGCAAAAACTTGATTTGAAGATTTTCAATTCTAGCTATTGGATTTTTCTTGTCAATGTCGATGCTAGTTGGCTGAGAAGAACTTTCAATGATGAGTTGATGTGGAGGTAAGAACTGGTTGTGGCTTTCTGGATTACTATTGTAGGACGAGTATGAGGTGTCGGCAGATGCTGGTAATGTAACCACAGTAGCTGAAAATTGAAAAAGAAATATACAAAATGAAAATGTGGCACGCAATCAATATGCTTTTCTTTTTTTTCTTTTTAAAAATAAATACAATTTTTCTGCACGTTTTGATCAACAAACGAATACCAAATTCACAACAGTGTTTCATCTAATGTCTATAGTTGCTAATCTGACAAATGCAGCTAACATTTCAATTTGCTGCTTTGAACTCAAGGTCAAACCACACAGGGGCTTAGACCAGCTAACATTTCACTCAAGGTCATATTTGGGGGATTTGACTCAGCGTGCAGTGATAAGATATTTTACTTTAAAATGAACAAAGATATAGGACAAAAATATGACCACTTAAGTGCCGAAAGGCAAACTTGCGACCATTGCAAGAGGCAAACTTTCAAATTTATGCTTTTCATTAATAGCTATGACAAGAAGAGAAATATACCTTGGTTTTCATGCTCTTCATTAGACATTTCCCGTGACAAAAAGCTTTCTGATGTTAAGGGTAGTTCTGCTAGTGTCCTAGACACTAATTGAGATAAGACCCAATCCTTGAAGCTCATCATGCCTTCGATCATAATTGAAAAATAAGAATGACACAGTCAAATAAGTAATGAACTTTTATCATCAATTCCTCTTGATTCATATTGCATATTAATACAATAAAAGAAAACTTTTGGAAGTTCTAAACAAGATAAATCTAATGAAATAATTTTTATACTAATATACATTACTATTTTTATTTAATTGAGATCCAAAGTTCATCGAGTTTGACTAAAAAAAGTCAAACATGACGAATAGACTGGGACGGAGGTAGTAATTTATAATGTGTTAATTAGTACAAGAGTTAAATAACAGAACCACTTGAAAGTATTTTAAAGGTGTACATACTAAATACAACTCCTAAAGGCAATCCTAGAGTATGCAGTGGAGATAGATTGTTTATTTTTAGTTATTACCTATCCGCATATATGTGTGTGTGTGTGTGTAGTTCTAAAATTGATGGCACAAAGCCTAAAAGTTAAAATGCAACTATTTGTTCACCTGATTAGATTAGTACCCCAAAATAAGATGACAAATCAATAACTCATAGAAAGAATAAAACTATGAAAGAAATCAATTCTTGTAATTGAGAATAACCAGCCAAACACCAAGCTCTCTAAAACCCTCCATAAACCCCCATCCAAATGGACCTTTAGGCAATTTTCTACCAAACACCCAATTGGATAAGCACATTGTAGACAAAAATATTCCATGTTCATCTACTAATTTGAACCTTTTGTTTTTGTAGAAGCTTCAAACAGAGCCATTCTTGGTAAAATACTAAAATGTTCTCCACCTCCACTTACCACCGATATTCATTAATCGTTCTATTCACCAATGTAGTAAAAACACAAAATCACCTAGGACTTAGGCGGGAACCAATTGGGATTAGACGATGCTTAAACAAAAGTAAACACGACGTAGGCTTTGTGTGTGGACATGTATTAATCGGCACTACTTGGGGTTTTTTAAGGCAATGCTATTCATTCGCT
>OOIL02001236.1:591077-605175 GCA_900332095.2 Cuscuta campestris
TTTTCATACATAAAAAGATAGTTTAAAAAAATAATTAGAGATGAACTAGCACTTAATATTCTACAATGTAGTTAAACTTAATTGAAGGTACTATATTTTAGATTAAAATATTGATGTTTACCTTATATAAATTTAGATTAAAAAATATTTTACTCCCTCCGTCCCAAATTATTTGCCACATTTGTATTCCCGAGGCAAAATATTAAATTTTTTCAATTCATTTTATTTACATATTGGTATAGAAATAAAAAATAAAATTTACATATTAAAAAACTACATGAAAAGTTCTTCGAAATAAGAGGTGTCAAGAATATTTTATTTTATCAAATAATCAATGAAAACATCGAAATAAACAAAAGTTCACGAGACTGTTGAAAAAGCAAATGTTGTGAATATTTAGGGACAGAGGGTGTATATAACTATTTAACTATAAGTTTTTAAATAGTTTCCTATTTTTTCTTGTAGATTAATATACAAAAAATGGTATTATTCATATTAAAAAGTTGAAGAAAAAAATAATGAATATGAATCATAAAAATAGTGAGATGACAAAATGAAATAATTTATAAACTATAGTTATCAATATAAAAGTTGTAATTAAAAAACTGTAAGAATAATAATAATAATAATAATAATAATAATAATAATAATAATAATAATAATAATAATAATAATAATATATTTTTTTAGAGTGATTTGTCAAAAAGTAGAAAGAATTTGAAGAAAATAAATATAGTTGGAAGAAATTAGAAGAAACTGGAAAAAACAAGGAAAACTGGAAGAAATTGGAAGAAACTGGAAGAAATTGGAAGGAACTGGAAGAAACTGGAAAAAACTGAAAGAACTGGAAGAAACTGGAAGGAACTGGAAGAAACTGGAAGAAACTGGAAAGAACTAGAAAGAACTGGAAAAAACTGGAAATTAAGAGTTCAAGTCCAAAAGAACAGGCCCTTAGTCAATATAAATTTCTATCTGGTTTCTAGATCCAAACTCATTTTATAAGCCTTTATATACGGAGTATGTCACATGATCGAAAAACTTGAGCTTTTTGTAATAAATAAAATAAAAACCAATAGCCTTCAAAAAAAAAAAACCAATAAAGCTAGGATAGCCCCGACCTTTTGAGACTATCCACAGACCCCAAACTTTACACAAACACGAATTATCATATGCTCCGTTCGTCCTTGAAAACTCTTCTTATTTTGATTTTTTTGTCAGAGTGTGACACCTTTTGACCATAAATTCAGCATAATTTGAATAAAATAAATTATAAAAAAAAAATTGATGATTCAAACCTATATCCTAGCTAAGGTTGAACCCAAATTTATTAAATTTATATTATAATTCAAAATATTTTTCTCACCATTTGTAGTCAAAGAGTGACACTATTTCAACTAAAAAAAGAAAGGCAGGAAAATTCTCATGGGCGGGAATGAGTATTATTTTTGCAGCCGCGCTTAGACAATAATTGTCTATATGTATTCTGGGAAAAGTTTGGGATAACAATGTGCCCTCAAAATGTTGTGATGATCACAAAAGGACTGAGTCATTAGTTAGTTAATTAATTGGGTAACTAAAATGAGTTGGGTGCAAATTAAAGAAATAATTAAATATAGGTGCAGATAAAATGGTGGGGGCGGAGGCGCCGTCGGGATGCGATCCGGGAGGGACACATGGGGCATGCACTAACGACGGCGAGCGGGGATTGTGCGACGCGCTATGCAGGGCCCTACCGGAAGGTCATTTTAAGGGCGGCCAGTGCTCCCCCGACAGCCTTTGCGTCTGTATTTGCTTATCTTAATTATCTGTTAATAATTCCTACGACTGTACCTTAATTGACCCATGATTGAGATTGTTGATGTATGTGAACATGTATATTTGTTTTGATGGAGTGGTAATTATTGTTGTAAATTTGTTAATTATGTATTCGAACATTGTAATTTTTTTTTAGTAATAAAAATTATTTACAAAAAAAATATGAGATTTTACATGTTGGTTTAGAGTGAAGCTATACATTTTCTTTTAGCCGGGGAAGAGTATATACAAATATAAAAAAGTATCAAATGTTATAGCAATAAATGCATCATGTACTTAAAAAAAGTAATTTCATTTGAAACATTTTAAAGTCTCCCTCCATTCTAAATTAGGATTCTCATTTAATTTTTCACGATCACCAAACGGATATTTTGATTATTAATATCAAAATTTTTGTGTTTAAATACTTTTTTTTAAAAAAAAGATATTTTAATAATACATTTCAAGACAAATTAAAGAACATAAAAATTATATTACTCCGTATTATTCAATATATTCTTTTCAAAATTTATGATCAGAGTTTTTCAATTTTGATTGAAACTTTTTTAGGACGGATGAAGGATATAATTTTGTTAATACTTGATACAATTAAATTAAAAAATTGGTGTACATATATGTCTTTGTAACAGATCAGATGTTAAAAACTTATTGTATAACAAAAAATTATTAGGGGGACATATGCCTCTAACTCCAATTAAATGCTTCCGCCGCTGCTAAAATTTTATAAATGGAAGTTTGAACACTTCTTCAATCATTCTTTTCAATTTCCCTAAAACACTGATTTTCTATTAAAAAATCACTTTTATCGCTATTTGTTCTTAGTCTTTGTATCACATCATATTTTTCACTGATAATTTATTCATGACATTTTATTTTTATTCACCACATCAAGTGCAAAATCAGAAAATTAATTACAAATATACACTTCTTATTTCACTCATTAATTAAAATAGAAATTTTTTTTAAAAACAGGGGGAATACGATCATGTTTGGAACAACTTTTTTTATTAACATCGACATTTTAAAGAAAATTTTAATGCCGTCTTATGCTAGATGTTAATCACTCCATTTTTTTCATTGGATGCGTTCTGTTTAATTCATTTTTTTGTTACTTATTACTTATTTTTATTAAAATTAGATTATTTAATATCACATGCACTCAAATCATATACAAAATATTTTTATTAGGAAAAATTATCCAAAATAATCTCAACTTTACCAAAAGATAAACAAAAAAAGATGAATGAAAAAAGTTAGCGGGAATGTTCGTGTGCAATACAACGTTCTGAAGTCATAAAGAAGTTTTTAAAAGAGAGAGAGTATTAGTACCGCTTATTTTTCCAAAACACGAAGGCACTAAAACCATTACTCTTAGAGCCTGTTATTTATGACTGGGAAAAAAGAGTTGGACGTTGAATGAAACTGGAAAAAAAAGAAGGAACTGGAAAAAACTGGAAAGAACTGGAAGAAACTGGAAGGAATTAGAAAACTTCAAAAAAATGGTAAACCTAAAAAAAATTTAAATTTTTTTTAGTGTATTTTTATATTATTCTGATTTTAATTCTTATTGTTATAAATTATTATTATTATTATTATTATCATCATTATCATCATCATCATCATCATCACGTTATCTTAATAAATGCCTTTAAGTTAAAAAAAGTAATCTTATTTTTCAAATACAAAAAACTACTTTTGAAAAAAACAATAATTATAATATAAAGTTAGCATAAATATCAAAATGTTAAATTTTAAAAAGTTTTTGTGGTTACGTTGCACCTCAATTTATTTATGCAGTATATAAATAATATGTTTGTAATTATACTTTTATATTACAAGATTTTGTTTTAAATATCAGACATGTCACATAATGTAATCAAGCCTATTTTTCTTTTAGCATTGCGTTTTATTTTCATTGTAAGTCCTATTTTTAGAATAAATACATAGAATTTTTTTACATTTTTTATGTTATACTTTCATTTTAGTCTTTTTCTCTAAACTATTTTGACTTTCAATTTTATTTTATAAAAATTAGAAAAATGAGAAAATTTTGAGTAATAAAGGGAAAAGTGAGAAGTAGTATATAAATTTAGATTAATAAAACATTCTATGTATAGTAACTGTTTTATCCATAATTTTTTAATATAGTATAAAATATTGATGTTTTTCTGTTTTATCATGTAGATTAATATAGAAAAAAAATTCTTATTCATATTAAAAAGTTGAAGGAAAAATAATGAGTAAATAGTAATAATAGTGAGATCAAAAAATAATTTATAAAGTATGATTATGAACATAATAGTTGTAATAATAATAATAATAATAATAATAATAATAATAATCACATTAAAAATATATGGTTTGTAGAGTAATTGGTTAGGAGTAGTCAGAATTTGAAGAAATGATAATAGTTGGAAGAAACTAGAAAGAATGAGAATAAATTAGAAAAATGAGAAACTTTTGAGTAATAAAGGGAAAAGTGAGAGGTATTATATAAATTTAGATTAATAAAACATTCTATGTATGGTAACTGTTTTATCCATAATTTTTTAATATAGTATAAAATATTGATTTTTTTCTGTTTTATCATGTAGATTAATATAGAAAAAAAATTCTTATTCATATTAAAAAGTTGAATGAAAAATAATGAGTAAATAGTAATAATAGTGAGATCAAAAAATAATTTATAAAGTATGATTATGAACATAATAGTTGTAATAATAATAATAATAATAATCACATTAAAAATATATGATTTTTAGAGTAATTGGTTAGGAGTAGTCAGAACTTGAAGAAATGATAATAGTTGAAAGAAACTAGAAGGAATGTGAATAAATTAGAAGAATTAAAAGAAACTGTTGGAAGAAACTGGAAGTTAAGAGTTTAAATCCTAAGGAACATGCTCTAATCTTTTTTAATTTAACCATGTTTTCTTGAAAAGACTCTCTAGCGGCAGCCTTTACTATTATCATTTTCAAATTTGATCTACACCATTACATTTAGGTGTAAAATTAATTATATTTGACTCTATTAAATTTAATTTTCTCTATTTTAAACCAAATATACTCAATAATTTATAAATTTTGCATTCAATTGAATAAAATTCACTTAATTTCACCCAATTTTACTCAATTTTTACCAAATTGTATTCAAATGGAACATAAGACTATTTGAATTTATCTTTTATCCTTTCATTTATATACATAAGTATATTAGGAGATGTGAGAAAATTTTGATATTCTAAAACTAAATTTTAAAATCAATTTAATTATATTAAATTTATATCATAATTAAATATATATGTTTTCATAATTTGTAGTCCAAATTTATAAAATATGACTAAAAAGTCAAAAAGGGAAGATTATTTAGGGTAGAGATAATATAACTAGAAAAAAATATAAAATGATATGAGGTATTGAATTGATGATAGATTGATAAATGTGATAAAACATAAAAAGAACCACAGATAGTTAAATTTTAATTAGAAAATAATATATATCTAAAATATATTTGATCTGAAACCGAAATATATCCGAACCGAACTAGACCTGAAACCGAAATATATCTGACTCAAATTGTATCCGAACCGAAATCTATCCGAACCGATTTATAACCGAACCGTATCTGAACCGACTCGAAACCGAACCGAACCGAAAAATGTATTGAACCGAAATCAATTCCGAACCGAAATTTAACCGATCCGAACCGAACCGAACCAATTATAACATATAATCGAAAGATATCCGAACCGAAAAAATCCAACCCGAAACCGATCCGGTTGATCCGATTGCCACCTCTACTCTCTCTTACCCAAAATACGACTCTAACCTCTCTCTGTTTTCTTTTTTCTTTTCCTTGACGTTCTTCCCTTTTCTTTCTCCCTCCACGGCTCCACCAATTTTTTTTACAAGATGTTTGGTGAGTTAAAAAAGAAATTCAGATTTGAAATCCCCATAACTCGGTATCCACTTCTTAATTACTTAGGGGGTTGTTCTACTCTCTGATGGTGTAAATCCCACCAGGTATGAGAAGTAGGTAACTGGGTCGGGTTAGGGAGGCCTAACCGGGTAAATAAAGATAAGCTTAATAGTAAGGAACACAACACAGAATTACCTAGACCGGGGTAAATCTCCCGAGTCCGAATATATTTCTTACTCTTTCTAGAGTGTACAAGATTTTATGGAAGTAGTAGTGAATATCCTCTCCTCTCTCTATCACAGATTATTTATAGAGTAGAGGAGGCTCAGCAGGTGCATGGAAGCTGCCCACTTAAGGACAAATAACCAGACAGCATCCATCACTATGCAATCAGAATATATTGATTGAATACAAATCTAGGATGGTGCCAAAGGACTTTTCTACAATGATCTATTGAGTGACGAGCGTGGGTCCCTCCATTGATCTCCTAGATACTAGGGTTTGGGGGAGGCGGATTTGTTCAACCATGATCCATAGATCGAAACTCAAAAGTGAGACCGGTCTCCCAATGTCGCACCCAAAAAGCGTCTTAACGACTATTCTTGAAGACCAAGACCGTGACCGGTCACCCTAATCCGGAAGGTGACCGGTCACCCAGTATGCCGCGCCCAAATGTCTCCACCGACCATCCCTGAAGACCACGAAACATGACCGGTCACCTTAGCCCGGGGGTGACCGGTCACCCACCGCCGTGACCAAAAATGCCCATCTTGCCGAAGGTGAAAGGGTAAAACCGTGACCGGTCACCTTAATCCGGGTATGACCGGTCACCTATCACCGTTCTCCAAAGTAGCCATTTAGTCGAGTTCGGAAAGAAGACCCGTGACCGGTCACCTTAAATCGGGGGTGATCGGTCACCTAGCGTCATGCTCCGAATAGCCTCCTAGCCGAATCCGGAAGACCCGAACCGCCACTAGTCACCCGACCTCGTGGTTGACACGTCACCTCGGTATTGACGAGTATACCTGGGTATGTAATATACCCATCACTCTCACTCTACTTTGTACTCCGTTTTATATCCTCAAAGGTTTACCCTGACATAAAATAATGTAAGTGCAACACTGGCATAATACTAATTTTGCACATACATTTAATGTTAGGACAAAGCATTGTGATACAAAATAGGGTACAAATATGGGGTACAAGTAGAATTTTCCTTACTGAGGACATCAAATACGAAGTTTCCCAACCCGATCATCTAAATTATAAATGTTGGAGTCGATAGAAGAGGATTTTTACGGTTTAATACGTATAAAATTCATATATACGTTTGAGGTAAAAAAACACATGTATTATACATTTGTCACACAAAAAAAATCATAGTGACACTATAAATACATTTAACTCCTATTTTAGAAAAAAATATTGAACTTCTATTTTGTTATATTTTTTAATAATATTACTACAACCTTAGTTATTTTTCCTTTACAATTTACCTCAATATAATTCATGGCATTATCCCAGGCATCACTAGTGTTGGATGCAGGGATAACAATACAATTTGTGATAGGTATTTGTTTTTCTTTGATTTTGCTGATCGTTCAGCGAACCTGATTACTCTCGCCGTGGTTGAAACGGCTGGTTCATCTCAGAACTAATGATTAATCATTTCTTTTTTCAGCAAAAAAAAACAGTATATATTCTACATAATAATTTCATGCACCAGAAGTCAAACTTTATTGTGAAATTTACACTAGATTGTTCTAATATAGTTTTTAAACTTTTTTATTCTCTAAATAATACTTGAATAATATCTACTGGCAGAAATAATATCCAATAATATAATGATCCATATTTAGTTTGAATAATGTCTTGTGGCAGTGAACATTTTTTTAAAATAAAAATATATGGTACTACATTAAAATGTACGGTAAGAAATGTGAAGTAGAGCCGTAGAGGTAAAAGAAGAAGCATAGTGTGAAATCTCAAAAAGAAAACGTCACTGATCGCGTATTGAGAGGACAACTTTAAATTTTTTTCTCCCCCTTAAAGTGGGAGAACGTCACTGATCGCGTATTGAACTTTCTTTTCATTGTACTTGGTGTTTTATCTATGTTATACTGTATACCCTATCATTTTTTGTGCAGGTTGAGCCGGGGGTCTCTTGGAAACAGCCTCCCTGCTTCCAAGTAGGGGCAAGGTCTGCGTACACACACCCTCCCCACACCCTACTGTAGTGGGATCCAACTGGGTTGTTGTTGTTGTTGTAAAGTGGTTTTAGGAGAGGATGGAGAAATGGAGTCTAAAGTTCTAGAGTCGAATCCCAACAGCGTCAGTGTGAGAATTCTATTCTTGCAAATAGCTCTTTGTATGCATCGAGCACGACACAACCACTCGAGAAACAGATTAAGCTAGATTATACCATTATGTATATCCTCACTATCTTATTGGAATGTGGGGCACCTGGAGTGGGCATTCCCCACGACCCTTTCATAGTTGATGTGAAAAAGTATGATTTGATAGGTAGGGTATGAAAAAATAGGGGTAAAAGTGGGTTTTTAATAGAAAAGGAAAGTATTTTAAGAAAAACAAAAAAAATGAAAGAGGAAAGGTTTTAAGAAACGGAGGGAGTATATGAAAAGATATCCTCTCTCTATACCACAAAACCTTTCTCCTTTCTTTTTTTATTTGTCCCAAAAAATCTTTATCATTCTATTAAAAAGTCACCTTTACTCATATTAATTATTAACCTACCTATCAGACCACATTTTTCATTATTAATCTACCCATCATATTCTTCTTTTACCTTTCACATCTAAGGAGAGATTTTTGGAAACTGAATATCATAATACACTCATCTTAAATCCTTTAAAACTCAAAAACATAAAATATTTTGTGGGACAAAGGGAGTATAAAACTTGAGCTGACATGATTATATTATTTTATTAAATGAGCAACGAAAATAGGCGAAACAAAGTAAAAAAAGTTAAATCATGTGAATAGTAAACATGAATATTGATGTTGGGTGAAGGAAGTATCGATTAGAGATAAAAGAAGAAGCATAGTGTGAAATCTAAAATAGAAAACGTCATTGGATGCGTATAGAGAGGACACCTTTAGATTTTTTTTTTCTTCCCTTTACCCCCAACCCTTTCATATATACTCCATCTGTTCCCAATTTAATTACAAATCGAGGTTTACGAGAAGAAATATCTCATTTTTTGAAATTATTTTATTTACAAGTCGGTGTATTGATAGAAACTAAAAAATACATATTAAAAAATTATGTCAAACGTTTTACAAAACTAGAAGTAAAAAAAACATTTTATTTTATCAAATATTTAATAAAATCGCATAAACAAATAGAAGTTACCGAGAGCAGAGAGGAAAAAAATCGTAATCAAGTTGGTGAGTTGGTGGAGACTCTATATATATATATATATATATATATATATATATCACACCAATTCAAAGAGGGAAACCAAACTAAAGTCTTTATTCATTTAAATATTCTTTCATCTCATTAAAAAGAAAAGAGTGAGAGAGAAGGAAAAAAATGCAGGGTCCTTGTCTTCTTCGCTCATGTGCAGCTGCGTTCTTCTTTGTGATGCTCTTCATGACCTCTGGTCCGCTTCACTTCCTTTAATGTTTCATTTACTACCACCGTCTCATAAAACTTTCCATTTTAGAAGAAAATATGACTTGAGGAATGTATATTTTTAATGTTAATTTCCAAATTTTTGTCATTGCTTTATATTCCGCTATAAGACTTAGGTCATGTTCTCTTTAGTGATCTGATTGGTTCTAATCTAGTTGAAATAAGTTCTCATATGATCAAATCTGATCTGGTCCGTTCTGATCTGAATATAGTTATATTTAAAGCTATTTATGATCTGATCTGATAAAATTCCAAAAAGAATAAGTAACAAGTAAAAAAATAATTTGAGGAGAACATAGCCTTAGATTTTTTGTGCAGGTTGAGCCGGGGGTCAACTGGGTTGTTGTTGTTGTATTGTATCAAACTTTATCTACTTTAATTGATTACTATATTTTCATTACTTATTTGATAAAACATAGAGAAAAGTGCACTATTCCTAAACATTAATTAAAAAGTGCACCACTTAATCCTAAACTTTTCAAAAATTTACGGTTTACCACTAAACATTAAAAATTACACCAAATACCCCATGAACAATTTAAAATGTTGTAATTTCTGAAGATTTCGGGGGTAAACGCTGTACTTTTTAGTATTTAGAGGTAAATTGTACAATTTTTGAAAAGTTCAGAAGTAAACGATGCAATTTTCTCAAAACATATTCATGTTATTCATGTCCTCTCTAGTTTTGTACTCTCTCCGTCCCATAAAACTCTTCCCATTTCTTTTTTATCCATCTCAAAAAACATTATTATTTTTCTTTCTTATTAAAAAATCACTTTTACTCCTATTAATTCTTAACCTACCTATCACATCACACTTTTTTTCTATTAATCTACCCATCCCATCCTACTTTATCCATCATATTAAATAACCTTTTTGGAAAGTCAACACCAAAATGCACTCCCTTAAATCCTTTAAAAGTCAAAATGAGAAGTTTTTTAAGGAACGGAGGGAATATATCTTTTGTTATAGTTTTAAATAAATAAATTTTATCCTCAAATTCCACATCAAATTTCCCATAAATTGATTTGAAAATTAAATAACTTCACTCAATCATTGTAAAAGGCAGAGGTGGATTTACTTGGAAACAATTGGTGCCCCCTAATCAGAGTAGAACGCAAAGGGCGTGAAGGGATCGATCAAAGGAAAAAAAATCCTTTAGTGCTCTGATACCATATGGAGGATGTATTATTTCATGTATTGAACTGAGTAGAACTCCATATATATATACAATTACAAAGACTAATCATTAACTACGATCCTAAGTCTAAGGCACAAATGTAGGATCACACACACCAACCTTAGCTATACACACGCATGGAAAAGGTAGTACTACAAAGATATATACGGTATCACAAAAGAGTGTACAGCAATAATAAATAGGATAACAATTAGGAGTTATCTTTAACACCCCTACTAAATTTTGGTGTTAAACTAATGTTTTTTTTTTAAAAAAAACTTATTATACTTTGGAGTGCATGCCTCCATCTAAAATTGGAGTTGACCCTATCTAAAATTATGTACTCCCTAGAAGATTAATGAAACCTTATCTAATTAAGCTAATTTTTAGTTTTTTGGTTTAATCTTATTGAAGTAAAATGTATTTTTTTGCATTTAATTTGTTGTTTATAATAAAATTTTACATTACCTATTAAACCGAATTTTGCATTTAATAAATAAATATTCAAAACAAAATTCATTATTTTTTGTCATTTCATATTATCTATTTAAAAAAATTTAGGGGCGCTGCCCTGACAAAATTGTGCCCCCACCTATCTGAATTTCTAGATCTGCCACTTGTAAAACGCAACAAAAGGTTAGTTTTAGGATGGATATATGGAGTAGTAACTAGTAAGGTAACATAAGATGTGATGTCAGGTAGATTAAAAATAAATATAAGGGTAATTTACCTAAAAAGGACTAAAACATAATGACTTTCTCAATATAGGATCATATGTTTTTTTTTCAATGTAGGACCATTGGTCATTATTTATTAGTCATTATTCAACTAAATGTCCAGCATCACTTGGACGTTATTCTACTCACTAGTCATTATTAAGTTCTATTTAGGGAATAAAAAGGTTTAAGTCTTACATTCAAAAATTACTTATGTTTTAGTTTTATTTAGTGCAAATTTCACTAAAGGGAAATGATATCGATGCGATTTGTAGGTTAATAATTAATAAGGATAAAATTGAGATTTTAATTAAACTCGAAATGTTTTATGGATATGGAATGAATGAAAAGTAGAAGTAGAAAGATTTTTTTGGAAAGGGAGGGGAGTATTTTATATTACTCCCTTTTGCTTAAAAACTTTCCCACTTTTCTATTTTCAATTAGAGTGTCCCATTTATTCTACTAATAATTAAACTATCAATCACATACTATATACTCTCTTCGTCCCGTAAAACATGGAACTTTTGCTTTTTAGGAGGAATTTAAGGGGAGTATATTTTGGTATTGAATTTCCAAAATTGTCCTTTGATGTGATGGGTAAAAGTATAATAATAGTATTTTTATTATTATAAAATTGTTTGCTTAGGTTAGCAATTATTATTGTTAATTTTTTTTATAGAAACCAAGAATGGCACTACAACACTTACCATTGATTAAATTAAAATGGAAACATATTAATTAGTAATTAATAGAAATTAAACCAAAAATGGCATGTAATACTTACCATGTAAGGAGTCACACGAAACATAGCATTCAATAGTATCCATATATGCTTCACATGTATTGAGGCAAGATAATTAAAGTATTAAACAGTTTCCATATATTAGCATCACGTATGGGCGGGAAAAAATTCCCCTCGCTTTAAGTATAACTAGTATCACACCCGTGCGTTGCACGGCTCGTATTTAAATTATAAATTTATGATCATGTCATTGCATAAGAGAGGACATACGCCATATAATGAGATATAATGTTTTTTATTATTGTAAAGAATGAATATCATATAAATTACAAAGTTTGAAAATCTTCTTTAACTATACTAGTGGTACATCTTGTGGAAATATTTTCTGAGTCGTAAATAAAAATCTTCAGCTCATTCTTCTTATAACGTAACAATACACCTTCTAACGTGTCACCTAATTTATTCCTCGTGATTTCCTTTTTTAATTCTTACCATTTTTTACAATTATTTCCTTCTTTGATTACTCTATTATTTTATCCGCAAATATGTAAATAAAAAAAACTCTTTAAAATTCTTTATATATAATAATCAGTATTATTTTATTATATACAATAATGCAGTCTTATTTTATATCCGGTTTTTTGTTTCCTTATTTAAAACAATATGATTTTTCTTTTATATATATATATATATATATATATATATATATATATATATATATATATAGTAATGTAGTACTCCGTATCCGAATTATATAACAGACTTTCAAATGTAATATATTAGATTTTTATCAGATGAAGTTATATAAGAAAGAATTTATTTTCTTCTTATAATGTAACAATAAGTCTTCTAAGTTCTAACGGCTTATAGAATCTATTTACTCGCAATTTACTTTTTTAATTCTTACCATTTTTTTAATAATTATTCCATCCTTTCATTACTCTATTATTTTATTCACAAATATTTAAATAAAAACAAAACTCTTTAAAACTCTTTATACATAAGACTAATCAATATTTTTTATTTTATACAATAATGTAGTGTTTTGTATCCAGTTTTTTGTTTCCTTATTTATAACAGTTTCTATATTTAATATCAATCAATATTATTTTTTTTATATAGTGATCTAGTATTATATATACAAACTTTTAAATGTAATGTATTAGATTTGTATATGATCGTGTTATAAAACTCTTGACGCATTATCATTAATATATTTACTTTTTATTACTTTGGTATTAAAATTAAATTCAATTAAAATAAATTTATTCAAAAAAATGAGCATGTATTTCTATATATATTTAATTATTTCCATATTTAGATATAAAAAAACAAAAAATATAATTCAAATATGGAAATAAAAAATAAACAATATAACGCAACATTTGCCTTTGATTTCCTTTTTTAGTTATTACCATTTTTTATTTATTTTTTACTTTCATTGATTTATTAATTTTATTCACAAATTTTGTATCTAGTCTTTTATTTCGTTATTTGTAACAATTTTTATATTCAATAATTATCAATATTATTTTTTTTGTATATAGTAATGTAATATTATATACACGTATTTTTGAATGTACTATATTACAGAGTAGATTTTTATCAAAACTTTAACACATTACCATTAATATTTTTTATTATTCCAGTATTTCATATTTAAGTATTTCCATATTTGGGAATTAATAAAACAAAACAGTATAACGCAAATATGGAATTAAAAAGGAAAATGATATAAGGAAACCTTTGCTTTTGATTTCCTTTTTTAATTCTTACCATTTTTTTAATCTATTTCCTACTTTGATTACTTTATTACTTTTATTCACGAATTTTAATTTATATCCAGTTTTTATTTCCTTTGTTGCAATAGGTTTTATATTTAATAATAATTAGTATATTTTTTTATAAATAATAATGTAATATTATATATACAGACTTTTAAATGTAATATATTAGATTTTTATCTGATCATGTTACAAATCTTTTAATGCATCACCATTAATATTTTGTATTATTTCAGTATTAAAATTAAATTAAATTATTTTCATATTTAGAAATTTAAAAAAAAA
>OOIL02001247.1:5866-34776 GCA_900332095.2 Cuscuta campestris
GAGTTCCTTCTCCCACCATGAGGAGAAACAACCAAGAGAAGTCCCCCTCTGACTTCAAGGTCGAAATGCCAACCTTTGATGGAAAAGATGACCCGGATGATTTCATCGAATGGTTAGAGACGATTGAACGCGTCTTTGACTATACCGAAGTGCCGGAGGACAAGAAGGTCAAGCTTGTGGCCTTAAAATTCAGAGGCTACGCATCTACGTGGTGGACTAACACTACCACCAAGCGCAAAAGAGAAGGCAAAGCTGCTGTTCAAACATGGACCAAGATGAGGGCTTTATTGAAGAAGAAGTTCATTCCCACTCATTATATAAGGGAAAACTTTGCTAGGCTTCAACACCTAAGGCAAGGAAATCGGTCCGTAGAAGAATACAATCGAGAGTTTGAAGAACTCTTGATGCGGTGTGATCTCCAAGAGAATGACTCACAAACCTTTGTGAGATATCTCTTTGGCCTAAACACCCAAATCACTGACACAGTGGAGCTGCAAACCTTTGAGAACCTTGAAGAGCTAACCAAGTTAGCACTTAAGGTGGAAGCCCAACTCAAGAAGGGCAAATCTTCTTTGAGCCGTGGCAATTCTTCCTACCCTAGTACATCAAATTCCAGCCCCCTCAGTTGGTTCCACCTCATGTACAACTATGCTAGTGGGGACTTGGCTAGGAAGAGATTCAGGTAACATCACCACAGTAGCCCTAGCGAGAGTTGTTATGCTCTCGGGTTTCTGTGATGGGGCGGAATTAGTTGAATCTTTTAGAACCGGGACCTGTTGGTTGATGGGTTCAGGGTTGGTCTTGGGTTCTAGAGCCTCTTTTTGAACATTAATCTTCCTCATTTGATCTTGAGATTGGAGGGAGCGTTTAAGTTCAACAGCCTTACAAAGATCATTGACTAGTTTATCAGCTTTAGCTTCGGCTTCTAGTCTCTCTCTTTGGAAGTCATCTAGCATTTTCTGCATCATATCTGATCCTTCGCATAATCTCCTTTCGAACTCCTTTTCCTTCCGGACTGATTCAAGAAGTTTTGCTCTTTCTCGAATCGCCACCTTGTTTGCTTCAATTTGTTCTTCCGCAAACAAGGTGTAGTCACGGGAGTATGGTGGTTCGTACCACGAGCCTTCACGAATAAAAGTTCGTCGAAATAGAAGATTTTCTATTCTAATCTTAGGATTTCTTCGACGAGTGGATCAGGTTGATCGTCGCACATAGGCCCAAATTGGTCATAGTCATATTGGTCACCATGAGGTTCATAATAATTATCCCCATTAGAATCTTGGTATGGAGAATATCCAAAGTTTCTAGACGGGGTATCATATGGTGGTTCTTCATGGTAGGGATAGTAGTCAGACCCATTGTTGACTTGGTAGTCAACATCATATGGGTTCTGATGCGGGTGATAGGTTTGGTGGGTTTGGTACGGAGGGCGGTTGGGTGATTGGTAGTAAGAAGGCGGGCCGTAATAACCACTGGAGTTGTCCATAATAATTATTACGGGTGGTTGGTGAAAAAGAAGTGAGAAGATCGTTCTAACCAATCTTCACCCAAGCTAATTAGAAGAAATTAAACTAATGCTGTGCCACTCCCCGGCAACGGCGCCATTTGACAGTTGAAGTTTTTTGGGTAGTAAACCTTCCGAGTAAAGGGTTAGTTTTCTCTCCGAGTGTCGTGTCTCTCGAGGAGTGGACGAAGGGAATTAGTTTAATTACTCTAATTAGGCGAAGATTAGGATTGGTTTATGAAAGTCTTCTCGAAACGATTATAAAAGGAGCAGGGTAAAAATAATAAATTAAGTTTACATAGTATAAGTATAGATCTGGATCTAATGTCTGGACATCATTTGGATTTATTTTATCATATTAAATTAACAATTGGAATAATAATATTTTTATTACTACTCATCCATTTCTAGATTTGTACTTAATCCGTTGTACTTGAATATCATAGCCTTTTGGCATACAATATTTTCTCAATAAATGGCCAATTAAATCTTTCGAGTTTAATTAACCAAATAAGGAAAGAACAATAGATTAACCATTCCAACATTAATTTAACATCAAAAATAAACAACCAAACTAGTCCGGACCCAGAGATCCGGACCCTAACTCATACTATGCAAACATAAATTAAAACAGCATTTTATTAAATAAAGAAAACTTACAACTTCCGTAAAAGTGGAACAGAACAGATCGGGAGTCAAATCCTCCGGAAAATACTTTAAAACAATAACTAATCTAATATACAATGAAATATTGAGCAAATTGAAGGGGAAACCCGAAATGGGTTGTGAGATGGTGAATGGAATGGTGGAGATCGCGCTGCTTTTATAGGGCAGGAAGTACAGGCGTCCAACTCCTTGGGCGTCCAACCTTGGACGCCCAGGACCCTAATCCAGCGCCCATTTTGCTTCCAATTGCGGTTTCTCGTGATTTTGGGCCCAAAGTTGTTCCGTATCAGCCCAATTGGCTCCCAGACACTAATTTCTACCTCCAAAGTATTATGATCTTTAAAATCTAAAACTTTTTATCCAATTTGTACATAAAATTAACAAATCCACACTACGTCAAAAACAGATGCTGAGAACTGTTCTTTTTAGTAGTCTAACTGTGTTAGTTTCAGTAGTCTTCCGAGCAGCTGTATGATATATTTACAGACTACTGTTTAAAAACAATTGTGTAATACGGTTGGCAACACCTATTTTGTGATGTTTCAGAGTACATGTTCTTGAAGTTGTCCTCGCATGAGTAAGACATCTGTTTTCTGAAGTTAAAGACAACTGTGATGTTTTGTTGTCTATCTATAATGAATATAACTGTTGTTTTCGACTTCAGACTCCTATTGCGTGGTGTTGTTGTTCAACACTATAGACATCTTATTTCAAAAGTAGTTGAAAGATATATCAGACTGCTGCTTGGAAGACTACTAAACAAAAATAGCATTAGACAACTGTTATCTTGTGTTATATTTCTAAAATGTAGACTACTATTTTTTTTGTATTTTAAACAATTGTTTCTTTCACTTGTATAGTGCTCAATAACACTACGCTTTTTTGTAGTTGTCCTTGAAATATTCAAACTATCTTTTTACACAGTAGTCAGATTGTAAATCAGACTAGTGCTCCGAAGACAACTAAGTATGTTTGCATAAGACAACTGTTATTCTGTGTTATATTTGTAAAATGTAAACAACTATCTTTGTTGTATTTCAAACAACTGTTTATTTCTATTGTCTAATGTTTATGAACAGTATAGGTTTGTGTAGTTGTCCTTTAAAAATTTAGAAAACTGTTTTAATACATTGTAAAGCTGTTTGAAAGACTACGAAATTTCAATTTGCATTTATATTTAATAAATAAAATTTATTTCAATTCCAAAAATAAATTCTAAAATGTAGAATATATTGAATAATATCTAAATACATACAATCTAAGTCTAAATAGCATCCAATAATTTAATATTTACATAATTAAGATCACACTCTAAATATCCATTCAGCATGCCTAATTTAGTTATTTGTCCCCTCAATAACATTTTTGAATACATCTCTTGCTCTAGCAACATTTTCTTGTAAAGCATCCACTTTAGTCATCAATCTGCATACCATTAAATAATTAATATTTGTTGATAAGAAGAAAGAGTTCATAACAAAAATACTTGAAACTTTTTGGAGTTATTTGCTACATAATACCTCCAAAGTAGTTCATATGCATCTATTTAACAATTGAAGTTCATAATTCAGCTTAGGAATCAAGCAAAGCTGCAGATTTTTCTAAATAAAAAATAATTCAGTTTAGATTTTAGTCAAAATCAACACTTAAAATTCAAAAATCAATATATAAACACAATGTCATGCTTCTACCTATGGTCTATAAGCAGGATGTATCAATGATAGTCAAAATCAACACTTGTGCTTGGATTGGTGTGGGAGAAGTGAATCCAGCAAAACAAAGCTACAGGAAAATTATAAACATAATCCATACCAACAAAACATAATGTGGAGAACACTCTTGGACGTGCATGGATAATATTAGAAATACAAGCCTGAGATTTCAAAAATGGATCCAAACATTGAGAACGATTAAATAATAATAATAAACTAAATTGAAAAATGAACAAGGATCCAAAATAAGGTTTGAAGTAATGCAGCTGCTTATAGAAGCAACTTAAGGCAACAAAATAGAGCAATTAAAATAGAGGATGCAGAGCCAATAAGCTAGAAATTCCAGTCACATATATTGTTATTTGGATGAAGGGCCAACTAACCTTCAAGAAGCTATGCATGAGGCTTCAACTATCCACTTTGCAGCCTCAAAAAACTCAATATACTGGTTGTGGAAGTGTATGAGCATTTCATAGCAATACAACGTACGACATGTGCTCCTCCTCCGGAGCAGATATCGCATCGCACCTGCGACAAGTGACAGCTGTTAAGCTTAATGCATCTATAAAATATAAATATTACACAGATCCAGAAAGAGTTAAAGAGTTACTCTAGCACAGTAGGTCTCGTCTGTAGGTCCAATGTCAAGGATAGTACACTTACATCTCTGAGTATTTTTGGAGGAAAACCAGTAGCCTCAAATGTGATGAACGGATCCGTAACGTATTCACCCTAGATAACAGAATAGTAGGGAATCAATGTTAATTGGAAAAATAAACTGAATCCAAAAGGAGGATGAATCGTAGACTTCAAGATATGAAAGCAACGTGACTTTAAGTACACGGATCACTATCTGTAATAGCTTTGAAGTTTAAATATAGCAAGATCCAAGTATGTGCAAAATCATGTTTTTCTCATAACATGCTAATATTGCAAACTAAACACAAGTAATAAAGTGCATGAAGGTGAAATGATAAAATGATGTGGGGAGATCAAAATAAATATCACACTGGAAATAAGGTTTGAGCATTACAATTCTATGAGAATGAGGTGCATTTACAAGGCCTCATGGCCGAAATATATAATGCAAAACAAGGGAAAAGGTTCCTTGATGTTTTTATCCCTATCCTTGGTAAATGGAGTTGTGTTTATGGATATTTGGAGTGGGAAATTCGGCCATATGCTGAAGGGAATGAAGGGGATTGGTTTTTGAACAACAAGACAAAATAAGCACTATTCAATCAAGGAAAACTTTTTCCTGATTTTGTTTTTGTTTTGTGAATTGAATTTTGTCTTGATCAAATCATAATGTGGCCTGATTTTTGGGTAAAAGACTTGGGAAATTCGTGGGTTTGATGTAGGGAAGTGAAAGGAAGGTTTTATTTTAATTAAAGGGAACAAAAGAAGTAAAAACATTACACAAGGTTTGTCCTTCTGACCTCATTTTTGTTCAGGGCTAAAAAGGAGAGAAAAGACTTTATTTTGTTCATTAAATGAAGATAAAAGACTTTGGATATTTTGGGAAGGATATGGAACGGTTTGATATCAAGAAAGGCTTTGGAGGAGAAAGGTTTTGGTTTGGGTTTTAGGGTACGAAAGGTTAATGAGTTTAGCCCAAAAAGGATCATAACACTTAGATATTAACCCTTTGATTTGTTTTATGGTTTGTGGTGTAACCTCCGTGCTTGTAGGAGCATCCCGGGGTACATCATCCTCCCCTTCTTCAGGAGAGTTTGACCTCAAACTCGGAATATATTCGGGTTTAAAGTACGGGCTGAGATCCGTGACATTGAACGTGGCTGAAACTCCATAGTCTTCGGGCAGGTCTATCTTGTATGCATTGTCGTTGACCTTAGCTAAAACTTCGAACGGACCATCTCCTTGGGGAAGAAGCTTGGACTTGCGTTTTGAGGGAAAACGCTTTTTTCTAAGGTGGATCCACACAAGATCTTCGGGCTGGAAATCCATTTTCTTGCGTCCCTTGTTGATCTTTTCACTGACACGCTCATTCATCTTTTCTATTTTTGCTCGGACCTTGTTGTGAATAGCTTGTATCTCCTGAGCTCGTTTCTCTGCTTCCCATTTGTACTTTGTATCTGTTAAGATTTGATTAAGATCAAGTGGGGTAAGAGGATTAACACCATGAACACTAACAAATGGTGACACGCCTGTTGTTTTGCTTGGGCGGCGGTTGTAAGCAAATTCGGCATGAGGAAGTAATTCCTCCCACTGTTTGATGTTCTTCTTGATGATGGCACGAAGGATGGAACCAAGTGTTTGGTTTGTTACTTCCGTCTGGCCATCGATTTGTGGGTGGCTTGATGTACTAATTTTGAGTTTAGTACCCATCTTTCTCCACAAAGTCATCCAAAAAGGACTTAAGAATTTGCTGTCTCGATCGGAAACCATACTTCGGGAATGCCATGAAGTTTGACAATATCCCTAAAGTACAAATCTGCAATTTGTGAAGCATCATGAGTTGTTAGGCACGGAACAAAGTGTGCCATCTTTGAAAATCGGTCAACCACCACCATGATTGAATCCTTTCCTCACTGCGTTCGTGGCAAACCGGTGATGAAATCTAGACTCGCGTCTTCCCAGGGAGCTTGTGGGACGGGCAGCGGCTGATAAGTTCATTTTGTTCTTATTTTATTCTACATATTTTAAGAGTTATTGCACGAAAGTAGTAATAAATCTACCCATTGAAAGTGTCTACTAGTAACAAAACTTATGTTTTGTCTCAAGAAGAATAAAATATGGGTTCCAAATTAAATTAAGTGGATTTGTCAATTTTATGTACAAATTGGATAAAAAGTTTCAGATTTTAAAGTTCATAATACTTTGGAGGTAGATATCAGTGCTCGGGAGCCAATTGAGCCAATACGGAACAACTTCGGGCCCAAAATCACGACAAACTGCAATTAGAAGCAAAATGGGCGCTGGATTCGGTTCCTGGGCGTCCAAAGTTGGACGCTTTGGATAGTTGGACGCCCAAGCAAGGGTGGTGACACAGAAATGACACGCGGCGCAGCAGGAGTGGACGGAACACGTGGTTAGGGGACGGGCGTCCAAAGTTGGACGCCCAGAAAGTTGGACGCCCGCGGTTTGCTGCCCTATAAATACCACGCGATCTCCACCATTCCAATCACCATCTCACAACCCATTTCGGGGTTTTCCCTTCAATTTGCTCAATATTTCATTGTATATTAGTTTAGTTATTTTTTTTAAGTATTCTCCGGAAGATTTGACTCCCGATCTGTTCTGTTCCGCTTTTACGGAAGTAGTAAGTTTTCTTTATTTAATAAAATGTTGTTTTAATTTATGTTTGCATAGTATGAGTTAGGGTCCGGATCTCTTTGTCCGGACTAGTTCGGTTGTTTATTTTTTATGTTAAATTAATGTTGGAATGGTTAATCTATTGTTCTTGCCTTATTTAGTTAATTAATGTCGGAAGATTTAATTAGATATTTATTGAGAAAATATTGTATGCCAAAAGGCTATGATATTCAAGTGCAACAGATTAAGTACAAATCTAGAAATGGATGAGTAGTAATAGAAATATTATTATTCCAACTGTTAATTTAATATGATAAAATAGATCCAAATAATGTCTAGACCCTAGGTCCAGATCTATACTTATACTATGTAAACTTAATTTATTATTTTTACTCTGTTCCTTTTATAATCGTTTCGAGAAGACTTTCATAAACCAATCATAATCTTCGCCTAATTAGAGTAATTAAACTAATCCCCTTCGTCCACTCCTCGAGAGATACGACACTCGGAGAGAAAACTAACCCTTTACTGGGAAGGTTTACTACCCGAAAAACTACAACTGCAGCGGCATATGCATTCCTTGTGTGGCTTTGGAGTGGCTTTTGGCGAGTTGACAAGTAGTACAACGCCGAATAAAATGCTTGGTGTCTCTTTCCATCTTTGGCCAGTAATAATGCTCTTGAAGCATCATATAAGTTTTATCCATCGCGAAACGACCAGCCAAAGAACCGCCATGAACTTCCTCGATTATTGTTTCGCGCAAACTACATTTCGGGATACATAGTTGGTTGCCACGAAACAGAAAACCGTCTTTTATGAGGAAGTTACCAGAGACCCGTGTGAGGCACTTATGGTATGCCTCCTTGAAGTCTTCATCCTCCTTGTATAGATCCTGCAAAGACACAAAACCAACAAGTTTGGTACTAAGTATCGTTAGTAATAAATGTCGCCGGGATAAGGCATCAGCGCCTTTGTTTAGGGTCCCGCTCTTGTGTTTTATGGAGAAGGTGAAGGTTTGGATGAATTCGACCCATTTGGCATGACGGGGTCGGAGTTTATGTTGCCCTTGGATGTACTTCAGCGCTTCATTTGATTAGCAAGGAGTTTATACTCCATTCGGATCATGAAGCGCTGAAGTACATCCAAGGGCAACATAAACTCCGACCCCGTCCAACTTTTCGGGTCATAAACTCCGACCCCGACACCAAGGTCACATTCACTCTGATGGGTTGACTGCTGAGCCTTACCGTGGTAGACTTAGGGTGGCTAATCGGTCTTTACACACTTCTGCTGAGCCTTACCGTGCCACCCTAAGTCTGCCACGGTAAGGCTCAGTAGTCGACCCATCAGAGTGAATGTGACCTTGGTGGTGGAGGTGACTTCAGCTGTTGACTTTACTTCCTCTCTGTCATTGTGGAAGCGGAGAGAGCAAAGAAACTCGATGGTGACTTCCAGGCTTGCTGGTGCTTGCAGGAACAGCAGGATCCTCCATTTTGGGTTGTACAGAAACTCATCAATGTCCTGCCAGTGTCCTAGCTCATCCAGATAGGCAGGGTCTAGCACCATGGGAGGCTGGAGCATCTTCGTGTTCCCCCAAGTGAGAAACTTCTTCCTTGCTTCTTCTGAGTGCAAGGGGAGCTCTTCCAGGTTCTGTAATGTGCGGCGGTTTCCATGCGGAATCATCCAAGCAACATCCATCTGTAGAATAGAAAAGTAAAACGAGTAAAATCTTTCCCCCTACTGGTGCGGCAAGTAAAATATGAATAAGCATAATTTAATTATCTGAATGACGGGTTGCCTCCCGTTTAAGCGTTTCTTTAACGTCCGTAGCTCGACGCTCACCCACTTTTTTCGCGACTTCCCGATCCGAGAGTCATAAAGTTTGGCCCTTCTGACTCTCTTCTGGTGCCACCTTGTTTGATTTGTTGCTCGGTCAAGGTCCAGGATCCTTGACTCGTCCCTGCGGCTTGGCGGCAACAGGATAAAAGGAGGAGACTCTTGATAGGTGGGTGGGGGCGGAAGTCTCCTCAATTGATCCACATCATTGGCCTTCATAGCGAGATTGATTTCTTCCTGGTCTTTAATTGGCTGACTATCCGTTTGTGGTTTGATGATTATGATTGTACCCTCCCCCAAGGAAGAGTCCTCATCGTTACTCACCAGAAGTTCATCCCAACTCTTTAAGTTCCAACCATCCTTCGGGCAGACATAGCCATACCCATCAAGTAGGGAGTCAAAGAAAGTATGGTCTGAATCATCAGATGAATCATTGGTTGCATAGGTTTCTATAGATGGAGTTGGCTTTTCTTCATCTATAGGTTCCTCCTTAGACTCGTGGACATTGGAATCTTGGGGGCTTGTAGTGGGCTCTATCTCCTCTAGAACAGGTTCCTCTGGAGGTGTGTCTTTAACACAATTAAGGAGATGGTCGTTTATTGCCGTAGGCAAAACTTCCTCCTCCTTTTCTTGAATGAGCGTAGGTGGTTCTGAGTCAGGTCCCTCAGTTGGTTCCACCTCCTGTACGACTATGCTTGTTAGGACTTGGCTAGGAGGGTATTCAGGTAACATCACCACAGTAGCCCCAGCAAGAGTTGTTATGCTCTCGGGCTTCTGTGAGGGTGTAGAACTTGGTGATTCTTCTAGAACTGGCACCTGTTGGTTGATGGGTTCAGGGTTGGTCTTAGGTTCTAGAGCCTCTTTTTGAACATTAATCTCCCTCATTTGATCTTGAGATTGGAGGGAGCATTTAAGTTCAACAGCCATACAGACATCATTGACTAATTTATCGGCTTTAGACTCAGCTTCTAGTCTCTCTCTTTGAAAGTCGTCCAGCATTTTCTGCATCATTTCTGATCCTTCGCATAATCTCCTCTCAAACTCCTTTTCCTACCGGATTGACTCAAGAAGTTTTGCTCTTTCTCGAATTGCCACCTTGTTTGCTTCAATTTGCTCTTCAGCAAACAAAGTGTAGTCACGGGAGTAAGGTGGTTCGTACCAAGAGCCTTCAGCGAATAAAAGTTCGTCGAAATAGAAGATTTTCTATTCTAATCTTATTATTTCCTCGACGAGTGGATCAGGTTGATTGTCATACATAGGCCCAGATTGGTCATAGTCATCTTCATATCAATGAGGTTCATAATAATTATCCCCATCAGAATTTTGGTATGGAAAATATCCAAAGTTCTTAGACGGGGTTTCATATGGTGTTTCCTCATGGTAGGGATAGTAGTCAGATCTATTGTTGACTTGGTAAGTATTATCATATGGGTACTGATGTGGGTGATAAGGTGGATAGGTTTGAAACGGAGGGCGGTTGGGTGATTGGTAGAAAGAAGGCGGACCGTAATAACCACCAGGGTTATCCATAATAATTATTACGGGTGGTTGGTGAAAGGAAGTGAGAAGATCGTTCTAACTAATCTTCACCCAAGCTAATTAAAAGAAATTAAACTAATGTCGTGCCACTCCCCGGCAACGGCGCCATTTGACAGTCGTAGTTTTTCGGGTAGTAAACCTTCCCAACAAAGGCTTAGTTTTCTCTCCGAGTGTCGTATCTCTCGAGGAGTGGACGAAGGGAATTAGTGTAATTACTCTAATTAGGCGAAGATTAGGATTGGTTTATGAAAGTCTTCTCGGAACGATTATAAAAAAGGCAGAGTAGAAATAATAAATAAATTAAGTTTACATAGTATAAGTATAAATCTGGACCTAGGGTCTGGACATCATTTGGATTCATTTTATCATATTAAATTAACAATTGGAATAATAATATTTCTATTACTACTCATCCATTTCTAGATTTGTACTTAATCCGTTGTACTTGAATATCATAGCCTTTTGGCATACGATATTTTCTCAATAAATAGCTAATTAAATCTTCCGACATTAATTAACCAAATAAGGCAAGAACAATAGATTAACCATTCCAACATTAATTTAACATCAAAAGTAAACAACCAAACTAGTCCGGACCCAGAGATCCGGACACTAACTCATACTATGCAAACATAAATTAAAACAACATTTTATTAAGTAAAGAGAACTTACAACTTCCGTACAAGCGGAATTGAACAGATCGGGAGTAGAATTCCTCCAAAAATTATTTTAAAACTACTAAAATACTAAACTAATACTCGGAATTGGAATATAAGGCTCAATTCCCGAAAATGGGAGTGAAAGTGATGTGTTGAATGGGGAGAATCGCGCTGTATTTATAGGAACGAAGCCAAGGCGTCCAAGTCAAAGCGTCCAAGTCCAAGCGTCCAGATCGGGACGCTTGAGCTGCTCCGGCCAACCAGATTTTGCCACGTGTCTTTCTTAGATTGCAATCTAGCCCAGGCGTCCAACTTCAAGCGTCCAACTTGGCCAAGCGTCCAAGTTGGACGCCAGGAGGCCTTGGTCCGTTGGGCTTCGCGGCTGTTTCGTGATTTTGGCCCAATTTCGCTCCGTTTTGGCCCCGAACACTATTTTTGACCTCCCGGAAGCTCATTCAAGTCCGAATCTTGATCCCTTGATGATTTATTCCTTTTTTCTCAAATACTTGAACAAAAATGAATGATTTATGATGATTTCATGTGGAATCCCATTTTATGACTCTTAGAACGAAAATGAGAGTTTTATCCATTAAAATCACATTTTATGAGATGATTAAATACTATTTACGTGCAATAACGTTTAGAATATGATGTAAATGATAAGAATGAAATGGACTTATCACCCTCACTATCGAGGAAAGCATACTCAAGGTGTGATGGTAAGGGTTTAAGTTCTAAGGATGTGATTTCGTTTGTGGGTTCAGATCGCGTCTTGATATCGCACACCTCCTCACACTTAGGTTCTTGAAAAGCAATTTCTAGGCTTAGGAGATCTTCTACAGACCCTTTATCTTTTATGACTTTTACTGAGTTGCAGAACTCAGCTGGGTCTGGAGTTCGATTCATGACGTTCATCATTTTAAAAGTGACATCTTCATTGCCTACTCTTAGAGTTAATTCTCCGTCGTGCACATTAATTAATGCCTTTTCGGTCGCAAGGAATGGTCGCCCTAGTAATAGCGGCTTTTCCTTATCTTCTTCCATATCCAATACCACAAAATTAGCAGGAAAGATGAACTTATTTACCTTCACAAGTACGTCTTCAATCACCCCCCTGGGGTAACGAATGGAGCTATCTGCCAATTGAAGACACATTTGAGTGGGTTTAAGTCCAGTCAGTCCCAACGCCTTCATGATAGAGGACGGCATTAAATTAATGCTAGCTCCTAGGTCAGCTAGAGCGTCTCCAAAGGTTCTATCGTTGATGGAGCAAGGGATGATGAAACATCCAGGATCCTTTCGTTTTCTAGGCATTTCCTCAAGTAACATAGCAGAGCATTCAGCATTTAAGCTAACAACTGGGAATTCCTCCCAGTCCCTCTTCTTAGTTACGAGGTCCTTTAAGAACTTACCATATTTGGGCATTTCAGTTAGCACATCTACCAAAGGCATTTTGACCTCAACTTGGCCAATAACATCGAGGAACTTTTGGAAAGCCTTCTCGTCCTTGTTCTTTTTCACCCTAGTAGGGAAGGGAATAGTGTTCAGCTGAGTTTGCCTGGTTGGTTGGGGTTGGCCAGAGGAGGTTTCCTCCTTCCTCGCCTCTTGAGGTACAGAATCAGACTTCTTTTGAGGGGTTGTCCCTGTAGAGGTTTCCACAGGTACTTCATCTATATTGGCTTCGACTTCTGGGCCTTGAAGCTCTTTACCACTTCTCAAGGTTATGGCCCGAAGTTGCTCCCTTGGGTTTGGTTCGGTGGTAGCTGGGAGGTTCCCCTGTTCTCTAACTCCGAGTTGTTTGAACACTTGTTGGAGCGGGTTATCGCGTGTCTTGTCACGTTCCTTCAAATCATCTGCCAGATTGTTCATCTTCTGCATGTATTCCATCATCATCTTCTCCATCCTTGCCAAGGAATCTTCTTGCGGAGGTTGGCGATTATGAGGTGGAACGTAGGGCGCATTGTTATTTTGGTAATTGGTTTTATTGTTATTCCAGTTACCTTGTTTATAGTCATCCCTAGGACGATTGTTTCTTGAAAAATTGTTCCTTTCTCGCCAGTGCTCCTGATTGCTTTGGGCCCAAGGCCCTTCCCCTTTATTCGCGTATTGTGCTAGATTAACGTCCTTAGCCTTGCTTGAAGGGGATGGTTCAATCAAAGGACAAGAGGAAGAAAGATGATTTTGAAAGCAGTGTTCACAAGACAAGACAAGATCAGATTGGTGGTGACTACCAGAACCATAGAGTTCAGCTTGGTTCACCGGTTCAGTGTACTGATTGGGACGTGGATGGGAAGCTCCTAGGTGCTCCTTGATAGTTTGTTTCACGATGCTCTCCATACTAGCCTTGAGAGCTGTGAATTGGTCTACTTCATACATGCCAGCTTTAGGAGGAGGAGCTCGGTCTTCGTACCAATATTTAGCATTCGACGTAAGTCTATCTACTAACTCCTCATTCTCCTCAGGTGTCATCTCCAGAAAAGAACCAAGTTTAGAAGAGTGGTCCAATTCCTTCTTAGATGGTACCGTTAAGCCTTGGTAAAAGTAGAACATCAAACTATCGGAATCAATTAAAGCAGGTGGGCATTTAACCTTCAACTCCTTGAATCTTTCCCAAGCTTCGCTCATTGATTCCATAGGCGCTTGACGGAAGTTTTGGATGGAGTTCTTTATTTTTACCATGGCGGAGGGTGGAAAATATTCGTGCATGAATGCCTGGTGCAACGCCTCCCAAGTTTTGAAGTGGCCATTAGGAAATGTGTTTAACCATCTAGCGGCCCGATCCCGAAGGGAAAAGGGAAAGAGCGACAGTTTAACATGATCCATAGATAAACCGTTGGACTGGAATGTTTGGCAGGTCCTTGAAAACCATAACATGTGCGCCCTTGGATCTTCAGTTTTTGAGCCTCCAAATTGGTTATTCGAGACCATTTGGATCATTGCTGGTTTGATTTCAAACGAATGGGCTTGACTAGCGGGGAGACCTATGGGATCTTCCTCCACATACGCCGGGCTCATGGCTTGAAGGATCGTTCGTCTAGGATTAGCCGCCATTTCTTCTTCCTCTTCCGCTTCCTCCTCTGAGTGTTGGTGACTTGCTTCCTCTTCTTCTTCTCCTCTTCGCTCTTCGTCGTTGAACTCCAGTTGACGGGGGATTCTAACGGTGTGACGCCGGAGAAAAAGTTCGGGGTTTTTGGTTCCCGGAAGAATGTTCTCACCGCGAGAACGAGTGTCCATACAACTTTGAAGGCTAGAAGAAGAATCCTAAACAACTACCTAATGATAACAAAACAGAGAGAAATAATTTTGAAGGCTAGAAGAAGAATTCTTTAACTTTGTTTAAGAAAATAAGAATTTAATAAGTAAATATAATACTATATAAATACCCAAAAAAAAATTTTATTTATTATTTTTATTATTATTATATATATATAATATATATATATATATATATATATATATATATATATATATATATATATATATATATATATATATATATATATATATATATATATATATATATATATATATATGGGATTGACTCCAGTGAGATGACGCCTTATGGTAAGATGACATGCTTCAATCAGATGACAGAACACACAACACTGCCAATGGAAAGCTCACCAACTGCCAATGCAAAGCTCACCTACTGCCAATGCAAAGCTCACCAACTGTCAATGCAAAGCTCACCACTTTTTTTTTGAAATAAAAAAAGTTAAAAAATAGCACCACCACTCAACCACCAGTCAACCACCGCTCTACCACCGGTCCACGGCAACAGTGGGGGTCACCGGGGTTGGCCATTGGTCATGGGCGGTCAAAGTGTAAAGCTCACCAAGTGTCAATGCAAAGCTCACCAACTGTCAATGGAAAGCTCACCAAGGAACAATGCAGAGCTCACCACTTTTTTTTTAAAAAAAAAGCTAATAAAATTGCACCACCGGACAACCATCAGTCCACGGCGGTAGTCTGCAGCGGTTGGAAGTCAGCACCACCACCCTTTGTTTTTTTTCGAAATCATTTTAAACTTTAAAGTGTGGTGAGTTTTGTGCACATATTCGGTGAGCTTTGCTATGAGAGTCAGTGAGCTTTGTTGCTGGGCTTTGTAAGCATTTAACCATCAAATTTTGAAAAAAAAAGTTAAGTGTTGGAAAATCATGGTGAGCTTTGCAGTGGACAGTGGTGAGTTTTGCAGTGGTCACTGGTGAGCTTTGCTTGGTTTAGATGGTGTTTGGGGTTTGGAGGTTTGGCCGTGGGAAGTAGGGGTGAGTTTTGAGGGGGTATATGTGGGGCGTGAGTAAGGGGGAGGGTTTCTTGAGAGAATGGTTTTGGATTTCTTCATTTGAGCCTCAACTTTGAGAGCCAACTTAGTAAGCTCTTCAAATGTAGTGTAGCCTTGCAGTTCCACCGTATTGGCTATTTGGAGATTTAGGCCAAAAAGGTACCTTACAAAGGTTTGCTCTTTGTTCTCTTGCAAGTCACACCTGAGTAGGAGTTCCTCAAACTCCCGGGTGTAGTCTTCCACGGATTTTGTACCTTGCCTAAGCGTTTGAAGCTTAGCAAAGTTCTCTCGGGAATATTCAGTGGGTAGGAACTTCTTCTTCAAAAGACTCCTCATCTTTTGCCATGAGTCAACAAGAGGCTTCTCACTTCGAATCCGTTTGGTGCAGGTGTTCGTCCACCAAGTGGAGGCGTACTTGCGGAATTTTAAGGCCACAATCTTGACCTTCTTGTCGTCGGAGACTTCTTTGAAATCAAAGACTCGTTCCACCGTCTCTAACCACTCAAGAAATTCATCCGGGTCATTCTTTCCTTCAAAGATTGGAATATCAACTTTGAAGTCAGAATATGACTTTTCATGAGCCCTAGCTCTCATGGTGGAACTAGAGCTAGATTCCTCTTCATCTTCACTATCTCGTAGCATGGACATCTTTTGCTTTGTGAGCTTAGCCACTTCTTTGGCTAGGTATTCCACTTGAGCTTGCAAGGCAGCGTTTGAGGCCACAAGTTCTTCATGAGACATGCTTCGGGATCGGTTTGACATATTTGAAAGAGGCACGAAAAAGGATTATGGGGGGATGGGGTTGATGGCCGAAAGTAAGAGGAGAAGAATGAGGGAAGTGTGTTTTGGTCCTTCACAGATGTGTGACAATAGGCTTTGATACCAAATGATGTACCCAAGCTTAGGAAAAGCTATGGATAAATAAGGGCAGGTTATAGAGAGGAATATATGGTGAAGAATACGTTGGATTTGTGCATGAAATGGTGAAGAAAATATGGTTGTTTGGAAGAGGTGATAGGGCATAATAAAGGGCAGGAGAAAAACAATATTTTGGAGTGGTTTTTGGTGGAGAAATGAAGTGTTTAAATGGGAGAAAGGAGATGGACGAAATTAGGAAAGAAAAGGGAGTTCTTTTGTGGTTTTTATTGTAGAAGGAAAAACCAAATAATAAATAAGAGATAAACACACTCTTATTTTATTCGGGGCTGTTTCTTTTCACACAATAATATTCACTATTATTATATGAAATAGACTCCTAACACACACTCAAAAGTAGCCAACTTCAGAGATATTTAATTAGGAAATTGAGAGAATTAGCTTCACACCAACTCAAATATTACTTCAAAGAGTAAGGAAATGAAGTACAATGAATGAATTTTACAAGGCCATAGGGCCGAAATATATAGGGAAAAACAGCAAGGAAACTTCACTACTCTTTCCTACAATTCAAGTGCATAATGCCCATTTGATGGATCCCATAGGTTGTCCTCATTGATTAAGGCTAAAAGGGTTCATGGTGGTGAAAATGGGCTGTCTTTGGGTGGGAAATTCGGCCATGTGAAGGATAGGGTGAGGGAGTGTGTCCTTTTGTCCATTTATGCAAAGTAAGGTATGTGACACATCAAGGGATTGATTGTTTATTCCTTTGGCCTTATTATAGGTGTGAGAAATGATTTGGGGGGATGTTTGGGGGGAGGAATTCGGCCATGGGACAAAGGGATGTGTGGGGGATGGTTTTGAATGATTTTCACACCAAGAAAAAAGACATGTTTAATCCTTGTCTCCTGATTTGGTCTTTTGTGTTTTGTAATGGATTGGGATGGATGGGGATGGATTCTAAGGCCAAAAGGGGATGTATTTTCGTGGTTTTGAAGTAGGAAAAGGTGGGGGAAGGTTTTATTCAAAGTAGGGAATATTAGGAAAGAAAACAGCACACACAAAGCAATTTTGTTTGTCCTTGTCTCTTGGATTTTCGGCCATGGCTTCAAAGGGAGGTGAAGGACTTTATTTTGGTTAATAAAGGCAAATGAAATACATTTGGATATATGGGAGTGTGTTGGGCTTGTAGGCATTTCGGCCTAGGTTGGGTTTTGGGAGAGAAGTGTCATGGTTCGGGCTTTAATGTGGGACGGGTCAATGAGTTCAACCCAAAATGGATCATAACACCTAGACATTAAACACTTGACTTGTTGCACTACTAGTGGCGTGTGTGAAGGTGCATCCCTGGGTATATCATAGCTTCTTCTTCATCATCACCGGATTGCAACATAGCTAGCTTTTGTTTAGTGAGCTTGGCTATTTGCTTGGCTAGATAATCAACTTGAGCTTGCAGGGCTGCATTTGAAGCCACAAGTTCTTCATGGGTCATGTTTTGAGTGGTATTTGACATGGTGTTTGGTTGGGCTGATTTGTGGACTTTGTGTGATTTATCAAGGAAGGGTTAGGAAGGTGAGGGAAGTGTGTTTGGTCCTTTAGAGATGTTAACAACAAGCTCTGATACCAAATGTTGTACCCAAACTTAGGGATAAATAAACAAGAATTGATTTACTCAGGTTCGGAAGTGCACGATAATCGATTAGCACATTTAGTAAATCGATTAATCGAATTTGGTTCAAAATTGGGAATGTTCTGAGGAATCAGATAGTCGATTGACACTTCAAAGGTAATCGATTAATAAGAATTTACTCGGAACTAAGAGCTTTCTGAGGGTAAGGATAATCGACTATCAATGTTCAGACAATCGATTGTATGAGGTTGTGGATTTTGAAGAAGAATCTGAGGGCTAAAATAGTCGATTATCAAATAAGGACAATCGATTATTCTTAGGTTCAGGATTAGAAGAAAAGAAGGGAAATGTTTTGTGGTTTTATATAAGGATAAACAAAATAATATATAAGAGGTAAACACACTCTTTTATATATATATGTGGGGCTGTTATCTATTTTATACAATAATAATCACTATTAGAGTATGAAATAGACTCCTAACACACACTTAAAAGTGGCCAACTTCAGAGATATTTCATTAGGAAATGGATTGAACTAGCTTCACACCAATTCAGGGAATACTTCAAGAGTAATATTAATAATGAGAATGAGGTGCATTTACAAGGCCTCATGGCTGAAATATATAATGCAAAACAAGGGAAATTACACTTTACTTTCCTACAAATCATTTTGATTAATATCCTTGTATTATTAATCTTAGTGGGCAGCACTCATTGTCCAGGAAAAGGAGGTTAAAAGGCTGGGATTTTTGGCTTAATATGGATCATTAATTCCTGCCATGTGAGAAGGGAATCAAGGAAAGTTGTAGTTTTGACAATTAAGGATAATATGACAAAGCTTGCACTAATTAATCAATGGTTTTGGTTCCTTGATGTTTTTATCCCTATCCTTGGTAAATGGGGTTGTTTATGGATATTTGGAGTGGGAAATTCGGCCATATGCTGAAGGGAATGAAGGGGATTGGTTTTTGAACAACAAGACAAAATCAGCACTATTCAATCAAGGAAAACTTTTTCCTGATTTTGTTTTTGTTTTGTGAATTGAATTTTGTCTTGATCAAATCATAATGTGGCCTGATTTTTGGGTAAAAGACTTGGGAAATTCGTGGGTTTGATGTAGGGAAGTGAAAGGAAGGTTTTATTTTAATTAAAGGGAACAAAAGAAGTAGAAACATTACACAAGGTTTGTCCTTTTGACCTCATTTTTGTTCAGGGCTAAAAAGGAGAGAAAAGACTTTATTTTGTTCATTAAATGGAAATAAAAGACTTTCGATATTTTGGGAAGGATATGGAACGGTTTGATATCAAGAAAGGCTTTGGAGGTGAAAGGTTTTGGTTTGGGTTTTAGGGTACGAAAGGTTAATGAGTTCAGGCCAAAAAGGATCATAACACTTAGATATTAACCCTTTGATTTGTTTTATGGTTTGTGGTGTAACCTCCGTGCTTGTAGGAGCATCCCGGGGTACATCAAATGTACTCGGTGCATTGGTTAGTCCAAACGGCATGAATAGCCATTCGTATAACCCAAACTTCGTTTTAAATGCTGTCTTCCATTCATCACCTTCATAGATATGAATCTGGTGGTATCCACTTCGAAGATCAATCTTTGAGAAGATTTTGGATCCATAGAGCTCGTCCAACATATCTTCAAGCCTAGGTATTGGGTACCTATACTTGATGGTGATTTTATTTATCGAACGACTATCACAACACATCCTCCAAGTACCGTTCTTTTTAGGTACCAAGAGGGCCGGAACAGCGCATGGGCTTAAGCTCTCTCTAATGAATCCCTTGGCAAGCAATTCATCCACTTGTCGTTGTATCTCCCTGGTTTCCTCGGGATTCATACGGTAGGCGGGTTTGTTAGGGAGGGCAGCCCCTGGTATTAGGTCGATCTTGTGTTGTATGTCCCATTTTGGAGGAAGACCTTGAGGAATGTCATCTGGAAAGACTTGGGAATATTGTTGGATGAGGTGTTTGGCTAAGGGGTGGATAGAAAGAGGGGCAGGGACTGGTTTGGCCTCAAAGGTGTCACGGAGAATGAACTCTTTGTGGTGTTCGTATTCGTGTTCTTCGGAGTGGAGTATGTTAGAGAGGAGGATGGGGGGATTTTCTTTGGTGGGTGGGGTGGCCGAGTGAGTGGCAGGGGGTAGGGAAGTGAGGGTGATCTTCTTTTTATTCATGAGGAATGAATAAGTGTTGGCGAACCCGTCATGAAAAACTTTGCGATCAGAGAGCCAAGGTCTGCCCAAGAGAATATGGCAAGCATCCATGGGTATAATGTCACACCATATCTCATCGGTGTAGCTTTTCCCGATGCTTAAATGTTATACCCGAATCGGGGGTCTAAACGAGTTGCTATTTTGAGGAGGAATCAAGGGATGATGCAACTTTGAAATCAGGGTTCTGGAGCAGGAGATAGTCGATTTACACAAAGTTACAATCGATTACTGAAAGCTGCAGAAATTCTAGGGAAGCTGATAGTCGATTATCTTAAAGGGATAATCGATTATTGATCCCTGCAGGTGTTTCCAATGGGATTGATAATTGATTGTGGGGAATGATAATCGATTATTTGGCAGAATTCTGGGCAGAAAGAAGGGTTTTTTGTGGGGGAATGGACTTGAAATATATGGGGTTGATGAGGGAGTTCTTTTGGGTATTTTAATTGGAATAAAAGAGTGAGATTAAGAGGAGAAATAGGGAGGTATGAAATGGAAGAAAATCAGGGATGGATAAACCAAGTTGGTGTTTAAGAGATATTACACACTCTTATCCTAACTTGGGGTTTGAATCTAGAATTTAATTAAGATATGACATACTTAATTAAATATCTAGAACCTAAAACTCACACTTAAGATAACTACTCTTAAGATATAGAATTAGGAATTAGTCTAAAGTAACATCACACTATTTTAATAATACTCAAAGAGTAAAAGATTTTCAATATTCAGAGATTGTGTTTACAATGGCCATAGGGCCTGATTATATAGGGAGAGGGGAAGGGGGAAATACATAGTACAAAACATGAGGAAACATCCTGGAAGCAACTATTTCAAAAACATGGGATAATACCGATTGAATCATGTCTCCAAAGTGGAATAAAAATCAGAGATGGGGCTGGGAATGTGGGGTTTTGAGGTTTGCTTTGTAGTGTTTGTTTCCTGGTTTTTTTAAGGCTATTATTTGGGTAAAATGAGGGGTTGTGTTTGCTGAGAAAAGGGGGCAGGGATGGGGGCTATAATGGGTGGTTTTGGACTTCTAGGTTTGGGTTATTTGTGAGGGAATATGGGCAGGAATGAGTGGCTAGTGGTGGGTCCGGGTTTTGGCTCTTTGTGGGTGTTTATGTTGGGATTGTGAAGTGTATTTTGGCCAGGGGTGAATGGAATAGAGGGTGGGTTTAATTTGTTGAACAAAAGGCTTAAAAGTAGAAAAATAACAACAAACAAAAGGTTTTATTTCACACAACCTTATTTTTGGCCAGGGGCTTAAATAAGAGTAGGAAAAAAAACTTTATTTTGAAATGAAGTAAATGGCAAGGAGTTTTGGATATTTTTGGTTGGGTTGGAAGGAGTGGGGGTTGGCCTGTGGAACCCTCAGGTCCGAAGCTATCCTGGCCTCTTGGGTTGAAGGACTCGGAATTCTCACTAAAACGGATCATAATGCTTGAACTTAAGTCCTCTGATTTTTGCTAGGGTGTAGGACATGGGGGAGGGTATGATAGGGCCAGGCTCAGGTATAACATCCTCCCAGTCTTCAAAAGAGTTTGTCCTCAAACTCGGAAGATCTTCAAAATCCTCGTACGGGCTAAGATCTCTTCGATGAAACGTGGCAGCAACTTCTTGGCCTCGTGTAAGATTGACCAGGTAGGAATTTTTGTGAACCTTTGCCAACACTTCAAACGGACCATCGTCTTGGGGTTGTAGCTTTGACTTGCGCTTATTGAATAAACGCGCCTTATGAACGTGAACCCATACTAGGTCGTCGGGCTGAATGGACCATTTTGAGTTATGACCCTTCTCAACCTTCTTTTCATACGAGGCCTGCAAAAACTCAACACGTTTGGTACGAAGTACGGTTAACAAAGATAGGTCTCGAGCGGAGGTTTCCGCGTCAGGAGTAACGACTCCTTCGTGGGTCTTCTTTTCTTGCTCTTCTTCTTTTATCTTTATAACCCAAAATGGGTTATCCTCTGCGTCCGCAAACACTTCTTCATCCTCTTTGACACACTCTTCATCCCAAATGGGATCATAGTCCTCGTCATCATATTTGTCCCAAACATTTTTTGGGGAAGTGGGCTGCATTGTTTCAGTAGTTTGAGAGGAGGGCTGTTCGGGCTTAGAAAATTAGGGAGCAAAAGTGGGGTTTTGAACCATGAAGAAAGATGACTCTTCAAGGGTACTCTTGGGGGCCTTTTGTTGGTTTTAAGATATGACGTTGGGAACGGATTGGGGTGAGGGCGTTGGACCAGAGTTGGGGGTGTGATGGGCAGTGGTCAGGAGGGGTAAAGGCATGGTTTTAGATGGTTTTTCAAGTGGGGGTGTAGGGGTAGGCGTGAGGATGGTTAGGGCAGTTTGTGGAGGAATATAATTATAGGCATGGGTGTAGGCAAGTTTGGAGGCAGGGGTATGAAGAGGGTTTTGGGGCTTGTTTGGACAGTGGCCAGGGATGAAATATAAATGGGTTTTGAGGTATTTTGGGGCAGGGTTGTGGTAAGGGGTGTTGGGTTAGTTTGGGCAATGGCTAAGGAAGGTAAAGAGGTTGTTTGAGTAGGAATTTTGGGTAGGTGTGAGGGAGTTGGGTGAGAGATGTTTTGGACAGCATGGATGCAAGGTAAAGAGGGAACTTTAGAGGGAGTTTGAGTGTTGAAGATGGTGGTGGTTTCGGGAATGATTTGGGTAGCGTGGGAATTCTGTTGATGATCTTTGGAAGAAAATCTCTTAATTAAGAGTTTTCTTAACTTTTTCCAAGTCCTCACCTTCGCTTTTCCTTGGAGCTTTCGTTTTGAAGCAACGCTAGCCCACCAAGTAGAGGCATGTATTTGAAACTTTGCCGCCACTAGCTTGACCTTCTTGTCTTCAGGCACATCTTTGAGTGTAAAGACGTCTTCAACTTTTGCTAGCCACTTTGAGAACTTCTCCGGGTCGTTTCTTCCCTCAAACATGGGAATCTCCACTGAATTAGTGATCTCCTTGATTTGTTTCATCACAAGCTCAACTTCCTTCTTTAGTGTCTCCTGGGCAGCAGCTAATTCCCCTTGAAACATGTTTTGAGAAGAGCTTGGCATGGGGGATATATTCCTTGAAGAGTGTATGGTTGACAAAAGAGATGAGGGAGGCGTGTCAAGATGATCCCTTAGGGATGTTCAACACAAAGCTCTGATACCAAATGTTATACCCGAATCGGTGGTCTAAACGAGTTGCTATTTTGAGGAGGAATCAGGGGATGATGCAACTTTGAGTTCAGGGTTCTGGAGCAGGAGATAATCGATTTACAGAAAGTGACAATTGATTACTGAAGGCTGCAGAAATTCTGGGGAAGCTGATAGTCGATTATCTTAAAGGGATAATCGATTATTGATCCCTGCAGGTGTTTCCAATGGGATTGATTATCGATTGTGGGGAATCATAATCGATTATTTGGCAGAATTCTGGGCAGGAAGAAGGGTGTTTTTGTGGGGGAATGGACTGGAAATATATGGGGTTGATGAGGGAGTTCTTTTGGGTATTTTAATTGGAAGAAAAGAGTGAGATTAAGAGGAGAAATGGGGAGGTATGAAATGGAAGAAAATCAGGGATGGATAAATCAAGTTGGTGTTTAAGAGATATTACACACTCTTATCCTAACTTGGGGTTTGAATCTAGAATTTAATTAAGATATGACACACTTAATTAAATATCTAGAACCTAAAACTCACACATAAGATAACCACTCTTAAGATATAGAATTAGGAATTCGGCTAAAATAACATCACACTATTTTAATAATACGCAAAGAGTAAAAGATTTTCAATATTCGGAGATTGTGTTTACAATGGCCATAGGGCCTGATTATATAGGGAGAGGGGAAGGGGGAAATACATAGTACAAAACATGAGGAAATTTCTTGGAAGCAACTATTTCAAAAACATGGGATAATACCCATTGAATCATGTCTCCAAAGTGGAATAAAAATCAGAGATGGGGCTGGGGTTGTGGGGTTTTGAGGTTTGGTTTGTAGTGATTGTTTCCTGGTTTTTTTAAGGCTATTATTTGGGTAAAATGAGGGGTTGTGTTTGCTGAGAAAAGGGGGCAGTGATGGGGGCTATAATGGGTGGTTTTGGACTTATAGGTTTGGGTTATTTGTGAGGGAATATGGGCAGGAATGAGTGGCTAGTGGTGGGTCCGGGTTTTGGCTCTTTGTGGGTGTTTATGTTGGGATTGTGAAGAGTATTTTGGCCAGGGGTGAATGGAATAGAGGGTGGGTTTTATTTGTTGAACAAAAGGCTTAAAAGAAGAAAAATAACAACAAACAAAAGGTTTTATTTCACACAACCTTATTTTTGGCCAGGGGCTTAAATAAGAGTAGGAAAAAAAACTTTATTTTGAAATGAAGTAAATGGCAAGGAGTTTTGGATATTTTGGGTTGGGTTGGACGGAGTGGGGGTTGGCCTGTGGAACCCTCAGGTCCGAAGCTATCCTGGCCTCTTGGGTTGAAGGACTCGGAATTCTCACTAAAACGGATCATAATGCTTGAACTTAAGTCCTCTGGTTTTTGCTAGGGTGTAGAACATGGGGGAGGGTATGATAGGGCCAGGCCCGAGTATAACATTAATGAGACCAAGCTTCGTGAATCCACTCACAATCCTTTTCCATGATTCAACCACTGGATTGTATATGGCTTAGGATGGGGTGAAGTTTTGAGCTTTAGTTTTTCAACCAACGTTTTGGAAGCGACGTTGGTACAACTTCCGCTATCTACGATCAACATGCACACCTTCTTTTGGATGGTACAACGGGTGTGGAAGATATTTTCCCGCTGTATTTGTTCGTCCGGGGCTGCCATACTGCTCAAAGCTCTTCGGATGACTAAGAGCTCTCCTTCATCCGCACCAATGTACTCATCTTCTCCTAGCTCTTCTTCGGCTCATGAAGGACTGATTTCTTCTTCTTCATACTCTTGATGGCCATTATTTTTTGTTGGGACACTCATTGGCATAGTGTACTATCCCTTGACATCGGAAGCATTTTGGTGTTCGGGTATTGGTGGGGTTGTTTTTTTGAGGTTGCGGGTTGGATGATGAAGGGGTGGAGGTTGGTTTTGAAGAGGAGTTTTGAAGAGTGGAGGGTGTTTTGGACATGGAGGGGGGCTGTTTGGTGTAGGGAGGTGGTTGTACGAAAGAGCTTCGGCTTCTCTTTATTTACGCTTCAACTTTAAGCGCAAGCTTAGTTATTTCTTCGAGGGTTTGGTATGGTTGGAGCTCCACAATGTTTGCAATGTTGGTATTTAGCCCGAAAAGATATCGGACTAGGGTTTGAGAATCATCTTCTTGAAGGTCACATCTCATCAAAAGTTCTTCAAACTCCCGCGTATAGTCTTCCACAGAGCAGCTCCCTTGCCTTAGGCTTTGAAGCCTAGCAAAATTTTCACGAACATACTGGTCCGGGAGAAACTTCTTCTTCATTAGGCTCCTCATCTTGAGCCAAGTCTTTACGGGTGCCTTTCCTTCGCGTCTTCTCTTGGAGGTCAAGTTTGACCACCAAGTTGAAGCATACTTTCGTAGCTTCAAAGCAACTAATTTCACCTTCTTTTCTTTGGGGACATCCTTGAAGTCGAAGACACGTTCCACGGTTTCTAGCAATTCTAGAAACTCATCGGGATCATTCTTCCATTCAAAGGTCGGGATGTCAACCTTGAAGTCATTAGTTCCTTTGTCACAAGAGCTTCCATTAGTGATGTTGCTAGAGTTTCCAGTAGCTTGGACTTCCTCATCTAGTTCTTCATCACTTTCTTTGGGTGTGTCCAGCATTGTCATCTTCATCTTCGTAAGTTGAGCTACTTGCTTGGCTAGGTACTCAACTTGAGCCTTAAGGGCTGCATTAGAGGCTTGGAGCTCTTCATTGGACATGGTTTGAGATTGGTTTGACATGGTGACAAGATGATGTACCCCGGGATGCTCCTACAAGCACGGAGGTTACACCACAAACCATAAAACAAATCAAAGGGTTAATATCTAAGTGTTATGATCCTTTTTGGGCTGAACTCATTAACCTTTCGTACCCTAAAACCCAAACGATAACCCTGCTCCTCCAAAACTCTTCTTGATATCAAGCCTTTCCATATCCTTCCCAAATATCCAAAGTCTTTTATTTCCATTTAATAAACAAAATAAAGTCCTTTCTCTCCTTTTTAGCCCTGAACGAGAATGAGGTCAGAAGGACAAGCCTTGTGTATTATTTCTACTTCTGTTGTTCCTTTTTAATTAAAATAAAACCTCCCTTTCACTTCCCTACTTAAAACCCACGAATTTCCCAACTCTTTTACCCAAAATTCAGGCCACATTATGTTCCACAAAACAAAAACAAAATCAGGAAAAGTTTTCCTTGATTGAATAGTGCTGATTTTGTCCTGTTGTTCAAAATTCAATCCCCTTCATATTCTTCAGCATATGGCCAAATTTCCCACTCCAAATATCCATAAACACAACTCCATTTACCAATGATAAAGATAAAAACATCAAGGAACCAAAATCATTGATTGAATAGTGCAAACTTTGTCACATTATCCTTAATTGTCAAAGTTACAATTTTCCTTGATTCCCTTCTCACATGGCAGGAATTAATGAACCATGCCAAAATCCCAGCCTTTTAATCTCCTTTTCCTGGTCAATGAGTGCTGCCCACTAAGAATAATAACACATGGATATTAATCACATGATTTGTAGGAAAGTGAAGTGTAATTTCCCTTATTTTGCATTATATATTTCGGCCATGAGGCCCTGTAAAGATCATCTCATTCTCTATATTAATATTACTCTTGAAGTATCCCTGAATTGGTGTGAAGCTAGTTCAATCCATTTCCTAATGAAATATATCTAAAGTTGGCCACTTTTGAGTGTGTGTTAGGAGTCTATTTAATACTTTAATAGTGATTATTATTGTATAAAATAGATAACAGCCCCAAATATATATTAAGAGTGTGTTTATCTCTTACATATTGTTTGGTTTATCCCTATTCAAAAATCCCAAAACATTTTCTCTGTTTTTCTTCCGATCCTAATTCTGAACTACAAAATAATCGATTATCCTTAGCTGATAATCGACTATTGGAGTCTGCAGATTCTTCTCTAAAGTACAAAACTTCTCATAATCGATTGTCAATAATTGAATAATCGATTATCTTCATCCTCAGAAAGTATCCAGTTCAGAGTAAATCATTGTAAATCGATTATCTTTTAGAGATAATCGACTATCTGGTTCCTCAGAACATTCCCCGTTCTGTATCAATCCCTATTAATCGATTTACTGAGCTTGGTAATCGATTATCTCCCATCTCCAAATCCTGAGTGAATCATTTCCTTTGTTTGAGTACAACATTTGGTATCAGAGCTTGTTGTTAACATCTCTAAAGGACCAAACACACTTCCCTCACCTTCCTAATCCTTCCTTGATACTTTATCCCAAATACATCACACAAAGTCCACAAATCAGCCCAACCAAACACCATGTCAAATACCACTCAAAACATGACCCATGAAGAACTTGTAGCTTCAAATGCAGCCCTTCAAGCTCAAGTTGATTATTTAGCCAAGCAAATAGCCAAGCTCACTAAACAAAAGCTAGCTAGGTTGCAATCCAGTGATGATGAAGAAGATGCTAGTTCTGGTGCCACCATAAGAACTAAAGCTCAAGATAAGTCCGGTTCTGATTTCAAAGTGGATATTCCCATCTTTGAAGGAAAGAATGACCCGGATGAGTTCCTTGAATGGCTGGAAACAGTGGAAAGATTGTTCGATTTCAAAGAAGTATCCGATGAGAAAAAGGTTAAGCTTGTAGCCTTGAAGTTTCGGAAATATGCATCTACTAAATTTGTAGGAGAATGAAGAACAAACCTTCGTAAGGTATCTTTTTGGCTTAAATACTCAAATAGCCAACACGGTTGAGTTACAAGGTTTCAACACTTTTGAAGAGCTCACTAAATTAGCTCTTAAAGTGGAATTCCAAATCATGAAGTCCAAAGCCATTTTCTCCCGAACCACCTCCTCTTACTCAAAGCCAACTTACACTCCACCAAAATCCACCTCTACTACCCAGGGTCTACCCCAAAATTCCAAAACCATACCTCCTCCAAAATCACCTTCCACTTCCTTTACACCTAAAATAACCCCTCCAACCAACAAAAGAGCTCCCATTTGTTACCGTTTTCAAGGTACCGGTCACTATGCCAATGAGTACCCGAACAAGAAGGTGATGGCCCTTGTTGAATATGATGATGAAGACTTTGACCATTCTTTGGTTGAAGAAGAGATATCCGAAGAAGAAGAAGAATGTGTTGGCCTAGATGAAGGCGAACTTTTGGTCATCCGAAGGACCTTAAGTACCATTCCCTGCCCCGAAGAACAACTACAACGAGAAAACATATTCCACACTCGTTGTACAATTCAAAAGAAGGTATGCTCCTTAATCATTGATAGTGGGAGTTGTTCTAATGTTGCTGCCAAGACCATGGTGGAAAAGCTTAACTTAAGCTTGTTTCCTCATCCTAAACCTTACACGATTCAATGGTTGAATCAAGGTAAAGGTTTACGAGTTGATACCCGCTGTTTAATTTCCTTGAGCATTGGCAAAACCTACAAAGATGATATTTGGTGTGATATCATACCCATGGATGCATGCCATGTCCTTTTGGGACGTCCTTGGTTGTTTGATAACAAAGTGCAGCACGATGGTTA
>OOIL02001247.1:35020-47347 GCA_900332095.2 Cuscuta campestris
TAATCATTGATAGTGGGAGTTGTTCTAATGTTGCTGCCAAGACCATGGTGGAAAAGCTTAACTTAAGCTTGTTTCCTCATCCTAAACCTTACACGATTCAATGGTTGAATCAAGGTAAAGGTTTACGAGTTGATACCCGCTGTTTAATTTCCTTGAGCATTGGCAAAACCTACAAAGATGATATTTGGTGTGATATCATACCCATGGATGCATGCCATGTCCTTTTGGGACGTCCTTGGTTGTTTGATAACAAAGTGCAGCACGATGGTTAACTAAACACTTATTCATTTCTACTGAATAAGAAAAAGATCACCCTCACACCCTTACTTCCCTCCTCCTCGTACAATGTCCAAAACAGCCAAGAAAATCACCCCTCTCTCATTTCCACCATACTCCAATCTGAACACCATGAGTTCAATGAATTTAAAAACCTCATCCTCCTTGATCTTGAAGAAACTGAACCCAATATTGTTCCAAAACAGCCCCACCCTTAAGCCCAGCCAATCCTTGAAAAATATGCCCATGTATTTCCTGAAGACGTACCACACGGTCTTCCTCCCAAAAGAGATATCCAACACAAGATAGATCTTATTCCAAGAGCTGCTTTACCCAACAAACCGGCATATAGAATGAATCCTGAAGAGACAAAAGAAATCCAGTGTCAAGTGGATGAATTGCTAGAAAAGGGATTCATTAGGGAGAGCCTAAGTCCTTGTGCTGTCCCAGCCTTGTTAGTACCAAAGAAGAATGGTACATGGAGGATGTGTTGTGATAGCCGTGCCATCAACAAAATTACCATAAAGTATAGGTATCCCATACCTAGACTTGAAGATATGCTGGACGAGCTACACGGTTTTAAGGTCTTCTCAAAAATCGATCTTAGAAGTGGTTATCATCAAATCAGGATTTTTGAAGGAGATGAATGGAAAACTGCTTTCAAGACTAAGTTTGGTCTTTACGAGTGGTTGGTTATGCCTTTTGGTTTAACTAACACCCCGAGCACGTTCATGAGATTGATGAACCGGGTCCTGAAGCCGTTTATAGGTCATTTTGTCGTTGTCTACTTTGACGACATCCTGATTTATAGCAAGAATGAAGAAGAACATATCAATCACCTCACTTTGGTGATTAAGAAGCTTGATGAAGAACAATTGTATGGCAACCTGGAGAAAAGCCAATTCTTCTCTCAAGAAACTGAATTTTTGGGATATTTTATCTCAAATGAAGGGATCAAAGTTGATGAGAGAAAAACGCAGGCCATACGAGATTGGCCCATACCAACCACTATGCAACAGGTCAGGAGTTTTCANTTTATAGGTCATTTTGTCGTTGTCTACTTTGACGACATCTTGATTTATAGCAAGAATGAAGAAGAACATATCAATCACCTCACTTTGGTGATTAAGAAGCTTGATGAAGAACAATTGTATGGCAACCTGGAGAAAAGCCAATTCTTCTCTCAAGAAACTGAATTTTTGGGATATTTTATCTCAAATGAAGGGATCAAAGTTGATGAGAGAAAAACGCAGGCCATACGAGATTGGCCCATACCAACCACTATGCAACAGGTCAGGAGTTTTCATGGACTTGCTTCTTTCTATAGAAGATTTGTCAAGGATTTCAGTACTATCACAGCTCCTCTCACGGATTTAACCAAACATCAAAAGTTTGAGTGGAATCCAAGTGCACAACAGGCCTTTGAAACTATCAAACTTAAACTAACACATGCACCGGTGTTAGCTTTGCCTAGTTTTGATAAGTTGTTCGAAGTTGAATGCGACGCTTCCGGCGTTGGCATAGGAGCAGTATTATCCCAAGAAGGCCACCCCGTGTCATATTTTAGTGAGAAGTTGAACGACACCCGAAGGAGATATTCAACTTATGACAAAGATTTTTACGCTCTTGTACGATCTCTTGAGCATTGGAGGCATTATTTGATTAGCAAGGAGTTTATACTCCATTCTGATCATGAAGCGCAGAAGTACATCCAAGGGCAACATAAACTCCGACCCCGTCATGCCAAATGGGTCGAATTCATCCAAACCTTCACCTTCTCCATAAAACACAAGAGCGGAACCCTGAACAAAGGTGCTGACGCCTTATCCCGGCGACATTTATTACTAACGGTACTTAGTACCAAACTTGTTGGCTTTGAAATGTTGCAGGGATTGTACAAAGATGATGAAGATTTCAAGGAGGCATACCATAAGTGTCTCACACGGCCCTCTGGTAACTTCCTCATTAAAGACGGTTTTCTGTTTCGTGGCAACCAACTATGTATCCCTAAATGTAGTTTGCGCGAAACAATAATCGAGGAAGTTCATGGCGGTTCTTTGGCTGGTCATTTCGGGATGGATAAAACTTATATGATGCTTCAAGAGCATTATTACTGGCCAAAGATGGAAAGAGACACCAAACATTTCATTCGGCGTTGTACTACTTGTCAACTCGCCAAAAGCCACTCCAAAGCCACACAAGGAATGCATATGCCGCTGCCTGTCCCACAAGCTCCCTGGGAAGACGTGAGTCTAGATTTCATCACCGGTTTGCCACGAACGCAGCGAGGAAAGGATTCAATCATGGTGGTGGTTGATCGATTTTCAAAGATGGCACACTTTGTTCCGTGCCTAACAACTCATGATGCTTCACAAATTGCAGATTTATACTTTAGGGATATTGTCAAACTTCATGGCATTCCCCGAAGTATGGTTTCCGATCGAGACAGCAAATTCTTAAGTCATTTTTGGATGACTTTGTGGAGAAAAATGGGTACTAAACTCAAGTTTAGTACATCAAGCCACCCGCAAACCGATGGCCAGACGGAAGTAACAAACTAAACACTTGGTACCATCCTTCGTGCCATCATCAAGAAGAACATCAAACAGTGGGAAGAATTGCTTCCGCATGCCGAATTTGCTTACAACCGCAGTCTAAGCAAAACAACAGGCGTTTCACCATTTGTTACTGTTTATGGTGTTAATCCCCTTACCCCACTTGATCTTAATCCAATTTTAACAGATACAAAGTACAATTGGGAAGCGGAGAAACGAGCACAGGAGATACAAGATATTCACAACAAGGTCCGCGCAAAAATTGAGAAAATGAATGAGCGTGTCAGTGAAAAGATCAACAAGCGACGCAAGAAGATGGATTTCCAGCCTGGAGATCTTGTGTGGATCCACCTTAGAAAAGAGCATTTTCCCTCAAAACGCAAGTCCAAGTTACTGCCCCGAGGAGATGGTCCGTTCGAAGTTTTAGCTAAGGTCAATTACAACGCATACAAGATAGACCTGCCTGGAGACTATGGAGTTTCAGCCACGTTCAATGTCACGGATCTCAGCCCGTACTTTGAACCTGAAGATATTCCGAGTTTGAGGTCAAACTCTTCTGAAGAAGGGGAGGATGATGTACCCCGGGATGCTCCTACAAGCACGGAGGTTTCACCACAAACCATAAAACAAATCAAAGGGTTAATATCTAAGTGTTATGATCCTTTTTAGGCTGAACTCATTAACCTTTCGTACCCTAAAACCCAAACCATAACCCTGCTCCTCCAAAACTCTTCTTGACATCAAGCCTTTCCATATCCTTCCAAAATATCCAAAGTCTTTTATTTCCATTTAATAAATAAAATAAAGTCCTTTCTCTCCTTTTTAGCCTTGAACGTGAATGAGGTCAGAAGGACAAGCCTTGTGTATTATTTCTACTTCTGTTGTTCCTTTTTAATTAAAATAAAACCTCCCTTTCACTTCCCTACTTCAAACCCACGAATTTTCCAACTCTTTTACCCAAGAGTCAGGCCACATTATGTTCCACAAAACAAAAACAAAATCAGGAAAAGTTTTCCTTGATTGAATAGTGCTGATTTTGTCCTGTTGTTCAAAATTCAATCCCCTTCATATTCTTCAGCATATGGCCGAATTTCCCACTCCAAATATCCATAAACACAACTCCATTTACCAATGATAAAGATAAAAACATAAAGGAACCAAAATCATTGATTGAATAGTGCAAACTTTGTAACATTATCCTTAATTGTCAAAGTTACAATTTTCCTTGATTCCCTTCTCACATGGCAGGAATTAATGAACCATACTAAGCCAAAATCCCAGCCTTTTAATCTCCTTTTCCTTGTCAATGAGTGCTACCCACTAAGAATAATAACACATGGATAATAATCACATGATTTGTAGGAAAGTGAAGTGTAATTTCCCTTACTTTGCATTATATATTTCGGCCATGAGGCCTTGTAAAGATCATCTCATTCTCATTATTAATATTACTCTTGAAGTATTCCCTGAATTGGTGTGAAATATCTCTAAAGTTGGCCACTTTTGAGTGTGTGTTAGGAGTCTATTTAATACTTTAATAGTGATTATTATTGTATTAAATAGATAACAGCCCCAAATATATATTAAGAGTGTGTTTATCTCTTACATATTGTTTGGTTTATCCCTATTCAAAATCCCAAAACATTTTCTCTGTTTTTCTTTCGATCCTGATTCTGAACTACAAAATAATCGATTATCCTTAGCTGATAATCGACTATTGGAGTCTGCAGATTCTTCTCTAAAGTACAAAACTTCTCATAATCTATTGTCAATAATTGAATAATCGATTATCTTCATCCTCAGAAAGTATCGAGTTCAGAGTAAATCATTGTAAATCGATTATCTTTTAGAGATAATCGACTATCTGGTTCCTCAGAACATTCCTCGTTTTGTATCAATCCCTATTAATCAATTTACTGAGCTTGGTAATCGATTATCTCCCATCTCCAAATCCTGAGTGAATCATTTCCTGTGTTTGAGTACAACACAAGAGATGGCCGAAAAAATAGGGAAAAGAGAAAGGAAAAGGGAAGAGTGTTCCTGGTCCGTAGAGATGTTGAAACAACAAGCTTTGATACCAAATGATAGGCACCAACTCCAAGGTAGAGAGGCACGAATGACAGCAAGGTAAAGGGAGGAAATTGTCGGGCTGTATTGGTGAGGTTTTGTGCAAGGAATGGAGGATTTTAAGGAAGGAAAGATTAGGGACAAAAATTCGCAGTGGGGAAAGGACTATTTTCAGTCTTTTGTTTAAGTGGAGAAGTGGAGAGAAAGGTGATATTAAGGTAGTAAAGGGGAGCAGGCCGAAAATAATGGGAAAAGAGGGTGAATAGCTTCTTAGTATTTCTTTGGGAAAGATAGACCAAGTTGGTGTTAAAGAGTTATTACACACTCTTATCCTCACTTGGGGTTCAATCTAGAATTTTATTAAGATATAACACACTTAACAAAATATCTAGAGCCTAACACTCACACTTAAGGAAACCAACCTTAAGATATAGAAATTAGGATTTAGAATAACAAACACAATGGTTTATTACTTAGAAATGAAAGGATACAATGTGTTTTCAAATGAGGAAATTACAAGCTTTGTTCCTTAATCAAATCACCAAAATATGACTTAATATGATGTGCCTTAATGGAATGAAATAAAAGTGGAGGTTAGTGTTTTTGGGACTTGGGTATTTCGGCCAGTTGTAGGGAGGAAGGATTGAGGAAGCTAGGTTGTTATTTTGAGAAGATGTTTATGGGGATTTGACGGAGGTGTGGTTCGGCCATATTAGGGGACAAAGGAGTGTGAGATATATTGGCTACTTTGGTTTGTTATGGTGGTTGAAATATGGTGGTTGTGAAGTGGAAAGTGGCGGCCCAAGGGTGGGGTAAAGAGGGAAGAGATGTGGCTGTTTTGTGATGTGTTTATAAGCCCCACATATCTCAACAATTGGGATGTTTTATTCTTAGCTTTGGAGTGTAGTTGTAGTGCTTATTTGGTGGTTAAAATGGAGGATGTGTATGCTGTTTGGGTAGGGGACAAAGGGGGTCCATGTGTTGGGGTTTATTATGGAGATGATATGGGTTGTTTTGTGTTGTATCTTAGCTTTGGGTGTTGGAGGAAAAACAGTGGTTTTAATATTCGGAAAAAGTGATAGTCGATTATTTAAAAGAGATAGTCGTTTATTGAAGGGTTCAGTTTCTCAAAGGATTTAGCGGAGATTTTCTGACATGGGTGATAGTCGATTTACACAAATATGTAAATCGATTATTGATGGCTGCAGATGTTCCTCGTGAGTTGAGAATCGATTATCCAAGCTGGTAATCGATTATTGTGCAGTTTCAGGGAACGAAAAAAAGATGTTTTAGTAACGGGGGATAAACCAAGGAGGTCTAAGAGATATAACACACTCTTATCCTTTCTTGGGTTTGAAATCTAGATTTCAATTAAGATATAACACACTTAATGAAATACTAGAACCTAACACTCACACTTAAGGAAACCAACCTTAAGATATAGAAATTGAGAATTTAAAACAATACAACAAGTTGTATTATCTTGAAAATTGGATTACAAAAGATGACTTAAAATGAGGCCCCTTGGCTGAAATAAATACAAGCAAGAAAAAAGGAAATTCCAGGCAACTTCCTTAAACAAATATCCAGATTAATACTCAATTGATCACATTATTTTATGGAATGAAAATCAAGGATGAGGGAGAATTTGGCTTTGATGCTTTCGGACATATTGAGAGACAAAGGGGTGTGTGGGAATATTGTGATTTGAGGATAATTTTGATGAGGTTTTAATGTGATGGTTTCGGTCATATTAGGGAGACAAAGGGGTGGTTTTGATGGGAGGATTATTTGGTTGATTGTGTTTTAATACGTGATTCTGGGCAAGATAATCATGTTAGGATGTTAAAAATTTTTATATTCCGCTGTCTATCCTTGCATGGTCTTATTTTATTCTACATATTTTAAGCGTTATTGCACGAAAATAGTGATAAGCAGTAGCTAATTTTATGTTAAATTGAACAATATCTTTGATTTGTTCTTTAAGGAATAATAATTGGTTTAAAATTTATCCAGTCTTGATTGTTGATTTTTCTACTTATATTTGAAAGAAAAAGAAGTTTTTAACTGAGAATTTTATCATGGAAATATCGGAGGAAGCTGAAACAAACTGTGAAGCAAAGTGAAAACTGAAACTGGGCCTGAATTGGATCAAGCTGCGGAAAAAGCCCACAGAAGGAGGCCCGAAGCGTCCAACTTTGGACGCTTTACTGGTTGGACGCTTCCCCTTGGACGCTTGGCAATGATTGAGCACCACGAAAGACACGTGGCAAGCAGCGAATGGACGGGTCGTGTAAGGCATCCAACTTTGGACGCTTTGGATCTAGACGACTAGGGTTGGACGTTTCGCGTCCAGTCCTATAAATACAGCAATCCCCCTCTCCGATTTTATACGCTGCACAGCGCTTCTTCTCCCCCAAAAAGTCCGAATTTCTCCTCTTTTTCCCTAGATATTATAAGTTACTCTCATATTTTAGATTAGTAACATTTTTTGGAGCTTTTCTCGGAGCAATTTGTAGCCCGGACCTTCTGTTCTTCAGATCTGTTGAAGTAAGTTTGTCAACTTTTTTGCTATCAACTGAAAAATGTCTTTCTATGATGCATGTGTGTTGGAAGTTCTTATTATGAGTAGCTAAATCAATTAGGGATGTGATTGTTGGAATGGTGATGGTAATTTTCTGAGAAACTCATTGAGTTGAATTATAAAAGGCAATTTACTAGTTTTTATTACTGAGAATTTATACTTGAGATTTGTAAATCGAGAGAAAGCAAATCTATTCTTGAAAATTATTGTTATATCTCAGCTCAGGGTTTGTCGATATTAAGCTCGGATTTAAGGAACAAGCTCCTTCTTTTGCTGGATGGGTTGATAGTCGATTATGAGTATGGTGATAATTGGTTATATAGGACTGCAGGAGTTTCCCTTGATGTATGATAATCGATTGTCCAAGTAGGATAATCGATTGTCAAGTGATTCAGTTTCTCAGGAGGAGCTTCAGAAGTTTAGGGGAAATAAACAATCAATTTACAAGAAGTGATAATCGATTAGGGAAGGCTGCAGATTTTCTAGGAATGAGTGATAGTCGATTATCTTAAAGGGATAATCGATTATTACTACCTGCAGATGTTTCCAATGGAATTGATAATCGATTGTGGGGAGTGATAATCGATTATTTGGCAGTGATTCTGGACAGGAAGAAAGGCGTTTTTGCGGGGAATGGGTTGCAAATATATGGGGCTGATGAGGGAATTCTTTTGGGTATTTTTAATGGAAGAAAAGAGTAAGATTAAGAGGAGAAATGGGGGAGGTATGAAATGGAAGAAAGTCAGGGATGGATAAACCAAGTTGGTGTTTAAGAGATATTACACACTCTTAGCCTAACTTGGGGTTTGAATCTAGAATTCAAATAAGATATTACACACTTATTTAAATATCTAGAACCTAAAACTCACACTTAAGATAACCACTCTTAAGATATAGAATTAGGGATTTGGCTAAAATAGCATCACACTATTTTATAATTACTCAAAGAGTAAAAGAAGTTTTTAATATTAAAAGATTGATTTTACAATGGCCATAAGGCCTGATTATATAGGGAGAGGGGAAGGGGAAAATACTCAATACATTGAATGTGAACATGAGGAAGCTTCCTAGCAACATCCTCTCTCCAAGCATGGGGCATTGGCCATTCATTCATGTCTCCTTAGTGGAATAAAATCAGGGATGGGGCTGGGGTTGTGGGGGTTTGTGTTTTGGTTCCTAGTGGTTGTTTCCTGGTTTTTAAGGCTATTATTTGGGTAAAAATGGGGGGGATGTTTTGGCCAATAAAAGGGGACATGGCTGGGTATTATTTATGGGTGTTTTGGAGTTTATGGCTTTGGGTTATTGTGAGGGAACATGGACAGGATATATGGCTGGTGGTGGTGGGTCATGGTTTTTGGCTCTTTGTTGATGTTGTGTTGGGATGGTGAGGGATATTTGGCCAGGAATTTAGAGGAAGGGAGAGAAGGTTTTATTTGTTTATTAAAAGGCTTTAAAAGAAGGAAAATAACAACAAATAAAAGGTTTTGGTTTACACACTTTTATTTTAGGCCAGGGGCTAAAATAAGAGTAATAAAAACTTTATTTTGAAATGAATTAAATGGAAAGGGGATTTGGATATTTAGGGTTGGGTTGGACGGAGTGGGAGTCGGCTTGTGGAACCCTTTGGCCCAAAGTTATTCTGGCCGCTCGGGTTGAAGGACTCGGAATTCGCACTAAAATGGATCATAATGTTTGAACGTGCATCCTTTGGCCTTCGCAAGGGTGTGGGACATGGGGGAGGGTATGATAGGGGCAGGACCAGATATAACTTCCTCCCGGTCTTCAAAAGAGTTTGTCCTCAAACTCGGAAGATCTTCAAAATCCTCATACGGGCTAAGATCTCTTTGGTGAAATTTGGCAGCAACTTTTAGACCTCGTGTAAGATCGACCACGTAGGAGTTTTTGTGAACCCTTGCCAATACTTCAAACGGGCCATCGTCTTGGGGTTGTAGCTTTGATTTGCGTTTATTGAATAAACGCGCCTTATGAACGTGAACCCATACTAGGTCGCCGGGCTGAATGGACCATTTCGAGTCATGACTCTTCTCAATCTTCTTTTCATATTGGACCTGCAAAAACTCAACACGTTTGGTACGAAGTACCATTAACGAGGATAGGCCTAGAGCGGAGGGTTCCACGTCAGGATTGGCGACTTCTTCGTGGGTCTTCTCTTCTTGCTCTTCTTCTTTTATCTCTGTAACCCAAAATGGGTTATCCTCTACGTCTTCAAACACTTCTTCATTTTCTTTGAGAAGTTCTTCATCATTGTCCACGTCATCTGTTATATCTGGGTCCGGCCCTATCCTACCCTCCCCCATGTCCCACACTCCCATGGGAACCAAAGGACTTAGGTTCAAACATTATGATCCATTTTAGTAAGAATTCAAAGTCCTTTAACCCGGAAGGCCAAATAACTTTCGTTTTTGACCTCGGGGTTCCGCTGGCCAATCCTCTTTCCGTCCAACTCAACCCCAAATATCCAAAAGTATTTTATTTCCTTTTGATATCCAAAATAAAGTTCTTCCTACTCTTATTTTAGCCCAGGGCCGAAAATAAGAGTGTGCAAAATAAAACCTTTTGTTTGTTGTTATTTTCCTTCTTTAAAAGCCTTTATTGAGCCAATAAAACCCTCCCTTTATTCCATTCACCCCTGGCCAAAATACACTTCACAATCCCAACATAAACACCCACAAAGAGCCAAAACCATGACTCACCTCCAGCCCCTACTTCCTGCCCATGTTTCCCTCACAATAACCCAAAGCCATAACTCCAAAATACCCACAAATAATACCCAGCCATGTCCCATTTTAATGACCAAAAACAACCCTCCATTCTTACCCAAATAATACCCACAAAACCCAGGAAAACAACCACTACAACCCTAAAACCCAAAACCCCACAATCCCCAGCTCCATCCCTGATTTTATTCCACTAAAGAGACAGGAATGAGTGGCCAATACCCCATGCCTTGGAAGAGATTGTTGCAAGGAAGCTTCCCTGAAGTTTACATTCAATGTATTGTGAATTATCTCCCCCTTCCCCTGCCTATATAACTCAGGCCTTATGGCCATTGTAACACAACCTTTGAATATTGAAAATCTTTTACTCTTTGAGTATTATTAAAATAGTGTGATGCTATTTTAGCCAAATTCCTAATTCTATATCTTAAGAGTGGTTATCTTAAGTGTGAGTTTTAGGTTCTAGATATTTGATTAAGTGTGTCATATCTTAATTAAATTCTCTATTCAAACCCCAAGTTAGGATAAGAGTGTGTAATATCTCTTAAACACCAACTTGGTTTATCCATCCCTGATTTTCTTCCATTTCATACCTCCCCATTTCTCCGCTTAATCTTACTCTTTTCTTCCATTAAAAATACCCAAAAGAACTCCCTCATCAGCCCCATATATTTCCAACCCATTCCCCATAAAAACGCCTTTCTTCCTGTCCAGAATCACTACACAAACAATCGATTATCACTCCCCACAATCGATTATCAGTTCCATTGGAAACATCTGCAGGTAGTAATAATCGATTATCCCTTTAAGATAATCGACTATCACTCATTCCTAGAAAATCTGCAGTCTTCCATAATCGATTATCACTTCTTGTAAATCGATTGTTTATTTCTCCTAAACTTCTGAAGCTCCTCCTGAGAAACTGAATCATTTGACAATCGATTATCCTACTTGGACAATCGATTATCATACATCAAGGGAAACTCCTGCAGTCCTATATAATCGATTATCACCATACTGATAATCGACTATTAACCCATCCAGCAAAAGAAGGAGCTTGTTCCTTAAATCCGAGCTTAATACCGACAAACCCAGAGCGTAGATATAACATTTGGTATCAAAGCTTTGTGTTGAACATCCCTAAGGGATCATCTTTACACGCCTCCTTTGTTACTATCAACCATGCACTCTTCAAGCCATTTATCCACCATGCCAAGCTCTTCTCAAAACATGTTTCAAGGTGAATTAGCTGCTGCCCAGGAGAAACTAAAGAAGGAAGTTGAGCTTATGATGAAAAAAATCAAGGAGCTCACTAATTCAGTAGAGATTCCCACGTTTGAGGAAGAAACGACCCGGAGAAGTTCTCAAAGTGGTTAGCAAAAGTTGAAGACGTCTTTATACTCAAAGACGTACCCGAAGACAAGAGAGTCAAGCTAGTGGTGGCAAAGTTTCAAAGACATGCATCTACCTGGTGGGCTCGCATTGCTTCAAAACGAAAGCTCCAAGGAAAAGCGAAGGTGAGAACTTGGGAAAAGTTAAGAAAACTCTTAATTAAGAGATTTTCTTCCAAAGATCATCTCCACCAGGTACTTGAAAATAATCTCCCTTTTTCACCCCATACTATTTCTAAAGTCCTACCACCTTCCCCACAACAAAAGTCCCTCCATAATGCCCTCTCTCCCACAACCTTAACCTCCTCTAAATCCCGATCTTCGCAGAATTCCCATGCTACCCAAATCATTCCCGAAGCCACCACCATTTTCAACACTCAAACTCCCTCTAAAGTTCCCTGTTTACCTTGCATCCATGCTGTCCAAAACATCTCTCACCCAACTCCCTCACACCTACCCAAAATTCCTACTCAAACCTCTTTACCTTTCCTAGCCACTGCCCAAACTAACCCAACACCCCTTACCACAACCCTGCCCCAAAATACCTCAAAACCCATTTATATTTCATCCCTGGCCACTGTCCAAACAAGCCCCAAAACCCTCTTCACACCCCTGCCTCCAAACTTGCATATAACCATGCCTATAATTCCCCCTGAAACGGCCCTAACCATTCCCACACCTACCCCTACACCCCCACTTGAAAAACCAACTGAAAC
>OOIL02001247.1:66997-77338 GCA_900332095.2 Cuscuta campestris
CAGAATCCATGGTATGATTTTGATGAGCGTAAATGTTGGGAGGCTATGGATTTCACGCCCCAATTCAATTCATCCAAACGTCCAATGGTGAGCGGGATGACACCACCTCAAAGATTGCTGCAATACATCTGTTCTTATATCTTGCGAGGTCGGGTTGGAAATCATCCCCAAATGTCCAAGGATGACTCGATGCTCATCTATGCAATTCTCAAGCCGATTCCCATCAATTGGGGTAAATTCATTTTGACCTACATGAACTTCTGTCGTGCAAAGAAACGAGCCCTTCCATATCCTCTTCTCGTCACTCATATTTTGAAGCAAAAAGGTTTTGAGTTTACTACTGCTGAGATGACTGATGATACTCCTTTTTGGCAAATCCGAGTGGAAACCGTAACTCGTACTCAGAATGTTGATGATGACTCCAGTGACGATGATGATGATGTTGTTGCTCCTACCCAGAAGCGTCCGATTTCCTATAGAGGCAGGGTCTCTCTGCCGATGTTATACGATGCTATGCAAGGACTCCAAACCTCCCTTGACAACTTGAAGATTCAACAAGCTATCCATGGTTATAATTTGAACCAATTGTTGGTCAAGTCGGGAGAACATTGGGTGGTTCCATCGATGGATGCGTTGGAGCCATATATGTACCACGGGTCATCATCTTCTCGGGATACGACTACTCGTCAAGAGACTCAGGATATTGTTGCTGATCATGCTGCTGATGATGAGGAAGATGAGATGGATGAGGAATGAGTGGATGGGGCACTCATGTTATCTTCTAAACTATTTAACTAACATTTTCTCTTTTGTCTTTGTTATATGTGACTTTGCTATCTCCCATTTCCTCCGTGTTTTGATAAACTTAATGTTTTTTTGTCCTTCACCCTTTTTGCTTATGACAAAAGGGGGAAGAGTAATGTGCTTGTGCTTGTTGTAGTGCAATCACTAAGGGGGAAGTAAGGCAAGCACTCATGTTATCTTCTAAACTATTTAACTAACATTTTCTCTTTTGTCTTTGTTATATGTGACTTTGCTATCTCCCATTCCTCCGTGTTTTGATAAACTTAATGTTTTTTTTGTCCTTCACCCTTTAAACTCTTTTTTTTTGTGCTTGTCTTGTCTTGTGTGCTCTTGTTGTATTTGTTGAAAACAGGATATTATTTGGAATCAAGCCCAAGCATTTGAAAAGTTGGGTTTGTCATTATCAAAAAGGGGGAAATTGTTGACCCTTGTGTTTTGATAATGACAACTATCTCATGGGCTTGGCACTTTGGATGTTGATCTTCACTATCATGCATTGGATCTCAAGACAAGTGTGAAGATATAGTATTTTTGGTTTTCATTTTGGTCTTAGCATTTTTGTTAAAGTGTATGGCATGTTGGTTGTTCTCCCCTCCTTGAAAATGTTTTTCAAAAACCCTTCAAATTGTTTTTTTGAGTCAAATGCAAAATAACATTTTCAAAACTGTGAGAACTATTCGGATAATCCTTGTTTTTCTCAGTGCTGTCTTATTCGAATAAATAGCTGTTTATTCGAATAAGTCCTGAATTTCATTTCTTCAATCCTACAGTGATTTAGTCGAATAAACCTTAATTTATTCGAGTAAATCTGCGTTTTTCGCTCTGTCCTATTCGGATAAATATGATTTTATTCGAATAAGTCGTCAGTTTGAACTGCAGTTTTGTCAGTTTTAAAGGGAGTTATCCATCCCTATCTTCAATAACTCACCTACAACGGCTCTTTTGCTTGAAGAACATTATATATATCCATTCAAACATATTCTTTTATCAATCCAAGCAATTCAATTCATACTTTTGATCCTTCAACATTACTTCCAAGCAATTCTTCAAGAAATCAATATTTGCTTGAGTTTTGAAGAGTACTAGTGTGCCATACTCTATAAGTTCTTGTATTCTACAGCAATCCACTCTTAATTTGAAGAGTAATCCGCTGTGCACTTTGTTTTGGAACGGTGTGTGACTTGTAAAAACTTGAAGTTGTTATAATTCAAGTTTTTTTGGAGAGAAATCCTAAGTCCAGTGAAATCAAGACTTCGGTGGAAAGGTTAGAGGCTTGCGAATTCAAGTTCTCGAGTTGTAATCGGATTGTCAAACTCCGTTAAGTTTGACGAAGTTAGTGGAATCTCGGGCACGTTTGCTTCGGGGACTGGATGTAGGCATTAGGCCGAACCAGGATACATCGTGTGTTGCTCCTTCTCTTCATCTTTGTGTTCTTGTGGTTGATAAACTCCTGCAAATTTTTGTTCTTCCAAAAGTTTTGTTTTTTTTGAAGAACACCTCTATTCACCCCCCCTCTAGAGGTGCGTAAGTTGGTCAACAGGAGCTTCCCATCCACGTCCCAATCTGTACACTGAACCGGTGAACCAAGCTGAACTCTATGGTTCTGGTAAACCACTCCCAATCCGATCTTGTCTTATCTTGTGAACACTGCTTTTAAAATCATCTTTCTTCCGCTTGTCCCTTGATTGAACCACCTCCTCCGAGTAAGGCAAAAACTGTTAATCTAGCTCAATACGCAAATAAAGGGGAAGGGCCTTGGGCCCAGTACAATCAGGAGCATTGGCGGGAAAGAAATAATTTCCTAAGGAACAATCGTCCTAGGGATGACTATAAACACGATAATTGGAATAACAATAAAACCAATTACCAAAATAAAAGTGCATCTTACGTTCCACCTCATAATCGCCCACCTCCCCAAGAAGATTCCTTAGCAAGAATGGAGAAAATGATGATGGAGTACATGCAGAAGATGAACAATCTAGCAGATGACTTGAAGGAACGCGACAAGACACGCGATAACCAACTTCAACAAGTGTTTAAACAACTTGGAGTTAGGGAACAAGGGAATCTCCCAGCTACATCTGAACCAAACCCAAGGGAGCAACTTCGGGCCATAACTTTGAGAAGTGGTAAAGAGCTTCAAGGCCCCGAAGTCAAAGCTAGTATAGATGAAGTACCTGTGGAAACTTTTATAGAAACAACCCCTCAAAAGAAGTCTGAATCCATACCTCAGGAGACGAGGAAGGAGGAAACCTCCTTCAGCCAACCCCAACCAACCAGGAAAACCCAGCTAAACACTATTCCCTTCCCTACTAGGGTGAAAAAGAGCAAGGACGAGAAAGCTTTCCAAAAGTTTCTCGATGTCATTGGCCAAGTTGAGGTCAAAATGCCTTTAGTAAATGTGTTAACTGAGATGCCCAAATATGGTAAATTCTTAAAAAACCTCGTAAGTAAGAAGAGGGATTGGGAGGAATTCCCAGTTGTCAGCTTGAATGCTGAATGCTCTGCTATGTTACTTGAGGAAATGCCTAGAAAACGAAAGGATCCTGGATGTTTCATCATCCCTTGCTCCATCAACGATAGAACCTTTGGAGACGCTCTAGCTGACCTAGGAGCTAGCATTAATTTAATGTCGTCCTCTATCATGAAAGCGTTGGGATTGACTGGACTCAAACCTACACAAATGTGTCTTCAATTAGCAGATAGCTCTATTCGTTACCCTAGGGGGGTGATTGAAGACGTACTTGTGAAAGTAAATAAGTTCATCTTTCCTACTGATTTTGTGGTATTGGATATGGCAGAAGATAAGGAAAAGTTGTTATTGTTAGGGCGACCATTCCTTGCAACCGCAAAGGCATTAATTAATGTGCACGACGGAGAAATATTTTTAAGAGTAGGCAATGAAGATGTCACTTTTAAAATGATGAGCGTCATGAATCGAACTCCAGACCCAACTAAGTTCTGCAACTCAGTTAAAGTCATAAAAGATAAAGGGACTGTAGAGGATCTCCTAAGCCTAGAAATCGCTTTCCAAGAACCTAAGTGTGAGGAGGTGTGTGAAATCAAAACGCAATCTATACCCACAAATGATGCAAGGTCCTTAGAGCTTAAACCCTTACCCTCACATCTTGAGTATGCTTTTCTTGATAGTGAGGGCCAGTGCCCTGTTGTCATAGCCTCCGATCTAACACCTGATCAGAAGGAAAAATTACTAGCTGTCCTTCGTACGCACAAGCAAGCAATTGCTTGGAAACTAGAGGATATTCAAGGAATAAGCCCCGCTTATTGCACACATAAAATAGCCATTGAGGACGGATTCAAACCAGTTATGCAGGCACTACGCAGGTTAAATCCAAAATTAATGGAAGTAGTGCAGAAGGAGGTGCTTAGACTCTTGGATGCTGGAATAATATATCCTATTTCAGATAGCCAATGGGTGTCACCAATCCATGTTGTCCCAAAAAAGGGTGGGATGACAGTAACCATAAATGAGAAAGGGGAGTTAGTTCCAGGAAGAACGGTGACTGGGTGGCGAATGGTCATAGACTATAGGAAATTAAATGACGCTACACGCAAGGATCATTTCCCCCTTCCTTTCATTGACCAACTCATTGAGAAATTAGCTGGCCATGCGTACTATTGCTTCCTGGATGGGATGAGTGGTTATTTCCAAATCCATGTAAATCTCAAAGACCAAGAAAAGACCACTTTCACGTGCCCCTTTGGAACCTTTGCATTCCGTCGAATGTCATTTGGACTCTGTAATGCCCCTGCCACCTTTATGAGGTGTATGATAGCTATTTTTGAAAAGTTTATAGGGGATTTCATGGAAGTCTTTATGGATGATTTCTCTATTACAGGGAAGTCATTCGACGAATGCCTGGGTAACCTAGAGAAAGTTCTTATAAGATGCGAGGAAACTCACCTGGCCCTCAGTTGGGAAAAATGCCAATTCTTAGTCAAAGAAGGAATAGTCTTAGGTCACAAGGTATCAAGTCGTGGGGTGGAGGTGGACCGCGCTAAAATCGAGGCTATCGAGAAGCTTCCACCACCAAATTCCGTAAAAGCCATTAGAAGCTTTCTAGGCCACGCAGGATTCTATAGAAGATTTATCAAAGATTTTGCTAAAATAGCAAAACCCCTAACTGCCCTACTAGAGAAAGGTATAGAGTTTGTTTTTACGGATGAATGTTTACAAGCATTCAATACCTTGAAAGAAAAACTAATCTCAGCCCCAGTTCTTATTGCCCCATATTGGGCATTACCATTTGAACTTATGTGTGACGCTAGCGACTTAGTAGTAGGAGCAATCCTTGGACAAAGGAAGGAAAAGGTTTTTCACCCAATTTACTACGCTAGTAAAACCCTGTCGGGAGCACAACTCAACTACACAGCTACTGAGAAAGAATTCCTAGCAATTGTATACGCTTTGGGAAAATTCAGGCCTTACATCATTCTTTCTCCAGTTATCGTTTACACCGACCATGCGGCGTTGCGATACCTGTTGCAAAAGAATGATGCAAAGCCTCTGTTATTACGTTGGGTTTTATTGTTGCAGGAATTTGATTTACAGATCAATGATAGAAAAGGATCGGCAAATCAAGCTACAGATCACCTATCCCGACTGGATGTGGAAGTAGCCGAGCAATTTGGCAATTGTATAGTGAACGAGTCCTTTCCCTTCGAAAGGATTTACGTTATACAAGAAAAGGAGCCTTGGTATGCGGATATTGCCAATTATTTGGCAGGGAAGATCGAGCCTACCTTGCTGACACCGCATCTAAGCAAGAAGCTTAAGCGAGAAGCTCACTTCTACTTTTGGGACGACCCCTACCTTTTCAGGATTTGTGCAGACCAGGTAGTTCGGCGATGCGTGACTGAAGCAGAAGGAAAGGAAATTTTGGCAGCCTGTCATAGTGGCCCAGTTGGCCGACACTTCTTAGGAGCAAGGACAGAAAGGAAGGTGTTGGACTCAGATTCTTCTGGCCAACACTCTTTAGGGATGCTAATCAGTTTGTTGCTTCATGCGACCGCTGTCAAAGAACGGGCAATATATCCAAGAGAGATGAGATGCCACAACATTACATGCTGCCGTGCGAAGTATTTGATGTGTGGGGAATCAACTTTGTTGGGCCATTCCCGAGTTCTTATGGTAATAAACACATTCTCGTTGCTATCGACTACGTCTCCAAATGGGTTGAAGCCCAAGCTTGCAAAAGAGACGATGGCCGCACAGTGGTTCGCTTCTTAAAGAAACTGTTTTTGAGGTTTGGAGTACCAAGACTAATAATAAGTGACAAAGGTACCCATTTCAGAAATGATCCACTATCTAAGGCGTTAGGACGTTATGGAGTTCAGCATAGAGGAGGAGTAGCGTACCACCCTTAGACGCAAGGACAAGTGGAGAATGCAAATAGGGATTTAAAGAGAATCTTGGAGAAAACTGTTGCCCGAACGAGGAAGGATTGGAGCGAGAAACTCGATGATGCTCTATGGGCATTTCACACGGCATATAAAGCACCAATTGGTACAACTCCCTTTCAATTGGCATACGGAAAGTCTTGTCACCTTCCAGTTCAAATTGAGCATAAGGCATTATGGGCGCTATGAAATGTTTGCCTTGATTCTTCTGAAGCTGGGCGAGAAAGATTTTATCAACTAGATGAGCTAAACGAATGGCGAGCATTAGCATTCCACAATGCTAAGCTATACAAGGAAAGAATGAAGTTTTATCACGACGCTCATATTAAGCAAAACAGGGTCTTTCGCGAAGGCGAAAAAGTGTTGCTTTATAATTCTCGTTTGAAATTGTTCCCAGGCAAGCTTCGCTCCCGATGGACAGGGCCTTACACAATCACCAGAGTCTTTCCTTATGGGACTATAGAGTTAAGAGGTGAATCTGGAACGTTCTAGGTCAACGGTCAACAGATTAAGAGGTATTTCGGTGAACAGTTTCAGAAAGAGAAGGTGGAGATCAAACTCCACAAGTGATGAAGTAAGCGCGTCAAGCTAGTGATGTTAAAGAAGCGCTGGACGGGAGGCAACCCGTTATCTCTCTCTACTTTATTTAATTATTGTTTTCTGTTATTTCTTATTTGAATAAATGAATGGAGACTTGTCGCACCTACGCAGGGGCAAGATTTTATATGTGTATTTCATGTGTGGATGCCTCACAGACCAACATACCCGAATGATACGCGTGCCGATGTTCACTTAGTGGGTTCTGGGCCCATCGAGCGGTTCGAGATGTGGGGCCGCCACCGCTCTCTGACAGAGTCTATGTATATGTCCTCGACAGTCCTCGCCGACTACAGGTATGCTGAGGAGATGGAGCAGCTGCTACGAGGGACTAGGTGGCATCGCCTCTTCACTATGCGGGCCGAGTCCAGCCTGCCACTGACGATCGAGTTTCTGTGCTCTCTAGAGTTGGAGCCATCCTCAGGGTCGAGGATGATGAACTTCCAGTCCATCGACTCTCGAACCACCCTCACCTTCACTCTCATGGGGTGGGGATTTCAGCCACGATCGCTGAGCTGGCCTCTCACTTGGGTCTCTACTCTCGGGATGAGACGTTGGCACCAGAGTTTGATACCGCATCGTACCTTCTCCCAGCAAACGTTGATCCTGCGGACTTTTGGGCCGAACATTCTTCTGATCCTGATTGCTTTGAGGGCATGGGTAGAACCAGGTTTTGGATTCAGCCGACTTGGCGAATCCTATCTTTTGTGCTTTCGACGTCCTTCTTTGGGAGGCCGCTGAACACAGATCGGGTATACCCCGATAGAATAGCTTTAGCGATTAGTGTAACACCCCGGCCCCCACCCTGGCTGTAAGTGTCTGCTCATATGATTGTAGACTAGCCCCACAAACCAACACACGTCTTTCCCGCGCACTTTGTCCTCACTCGTGCGCGCCCAAGGAATTTCCTAGGGGGTAACCCATCCTAAAATTTCTCCAGGTCAAGCACGCTTAACTTTGGAGTTTCTAGGTGATGAGCTCTCGAAAAGAAGATGCACCTTGTTGGTATGAGTAGTACTATCAATCCTTTTGAGCTCTTCCCATTCACATCTTGATACGGGGTATTACATTCACCCCCACTTAAGAATGCAATGTCCTCGTTGCATCCTTTTTTGAACCCATAGATCTTCCCCGCTAGGTGAACTAAGCTCTTTTGGCCCGTCACGGTCGCAGGGTTGCTCTGATACCATTTGTAACACCCCAGCCCCCACCCTGGCTGTAAGTGTCTGCTCATAGGATTGTAGACTAGCCCCACAAACCAACACACGTCTTTCCCGCGCACTTTGTCCTCACTCGTGCGCGCCCAAGGAATTTCCCAGGGGGTAACCCATCCTAAAATTTCTCCAGGTCAAGGAATTTCTCCAGGGGGTAACATATGTATGTATGTATGTATGTATGTATGTATGTATGTATGTATGTATGTATGTATGTATGTATGTATGTATGTATGTATGTATGTATATATGTATGTATGTATGTATGTATGTATGTACTCCCTCCGTCCAAGAATAATCTTCTTACTCTACCTTTTTTCCCGTCCGGAAAAAATCTTCCTATTCTACCTTTTCATCCCAATTCTTCCTATACTACCCCTCTTGTTAAATCTCTTTTTCTTTTTTTGCTTTCTCTTCCCTTTTTCTCGACCAAAGCCCATATCTCTATCTCATTTCCCCAACTCCCCTCTTCTTCTTCTCCTCCTCCTCTGCCGATTTTCTTCTCCTCCTCTTCGACTCTTCTTCTTCACTTCTTTTTCTTTTTTTTTCTCATCCTCATCTTCTTTCTCCCCCACCCCCTTTCTTTTCATATGCCTTCTTTTCTTTCTCCCCATTCTTCTTCTTCTTTTTTTATATCTGTGCTAGATCTATGAGGATGAGGTGACAGTGAATGGACTACATGGCGATGATAGACTAAACATCGGTGGTGGGAGCTGAGTTGGCGGTGGATCTATGGTAAATCTGTGTTAGATCTGTGCTTAATTTTCCTCTCATCTTTCTCCCCCTTCTTTTTTCTCTTTCTCCTAGAGATAGTGATGGTGGTGGGTGGGGACGATTGTGTGGCTGATGGTGATGAGGGGACTATCGGCGATCNGGTCAGGGGCGGAGGCGGTGATGATGGGGCTGTCGGGGGTGGGGCGGCGGTGGGTGGGCGATGGTGGGAACTGAGGCGGGGGTGGGTGCTCCAGCCTCCAGGGGTTCTAGGGCAGTGAGGGTTACAAGGGTATTTTGGACATTTCCTTCTTAAAATCAGCCCTCACTAAAAATGAGGAAAAGTCAAAGTAAGAAGTTTATTACCGGACGGAGGGAGAATGTATGTATGTATGTATGTATGTATGTATGTATGTATGCATGTATGCATGTATGTATGTATGTATGTATGTGTGTAACACCCTAATCCATCCAGCCCCTTTCGGACTAAAGTATTAACTTGGTAATCGTAATAATTTAAAACTTTTCAAACACTTTTTATTTATCATAATAATATTTTTCATAACAGATACATTACAGAGTATTCAACAATATTGTGGAAGCGAATTTAATATTTGCACATCATAAATCATTTCAAACTTGTCACATCCATCCCGACAATCTCGCCCCATCTGCCGCCAGGATCACATTTTCTTTCTGTTTACTTGCGTGTAGCAAATAAAACACACTACACGCTCAGTGGTAAAGCTGAGTAAGCATATCTAATGCTTCGAACATCCATATAAATTGAATCTAAATTCATATTCAATTCATTTGATATCATGCACACAATTTTCATTTCAGGCATTCACAGTTTTGATAATGTTCAGTTCATTTCAACACATTTTATTCAACTCAGATATTATTCTAATAGCGCACTTAAATTATTCTTAATTTAAGGCCAAACAATAACAACGCTCTAAGCTAATCTTAGTCTAAGGCCAGATTATAACAATGCTCTTAGATATTCTTAGTCTAAGACCAGATTATAACAATGCTCTTAGCTATTCTTAGTCTAAGGCCAGATCATAACAATGCTCTTAAAAAGGCAATTAATTATCAGACACTTAAACTATCATTAGTTTAAGGCAATTGATTTCGGACACTTAGATGTAGTCAGTTAAGGCAATCAGACACTTTAACTATCACTAGTTTAAGGCAAATGATTCAGACACTTAACTGTAGTCAGTTAAGGCAACAACAACAATATGTCAATTGATCAATATTGGATCAGGCATTCCCAAACGAGTAATTCTCTAGCTTGGTCTATGAATCCTGTTTATGTATTTTTATCTAATTCATCAATATTCATGTTTTACAAATCCATACAAATATGAGATCTATTCTAGAGGTCTTCTAGATAGCCTTAACATCAATTCTCTAAATGTGTATATCTTAGAGTTCCTCGAGATACCTTTAACACTACAAATCATTTCATAATTATAATTGTATTCATTTTACTCATGATTCAATCATAAATACTTATTTTAATCAGTGGGTTCATTACTCGTAATCATCCATAATATTCATTTATCATAATCATCAATTAACATAA
>OOIL02001247.1:86843-96843 GCA_900332095.2 Cuscuta campestris
GTATGTATGTATGTATGTATGTATGTATGTTATGTATGTATGTATGTATGTATGTATGTATGTATGTATGTATGTATGTATGTATGTATGTATGTATGTATGTATGTATGTATGTATGTATGTATGTATGATGTATGTATGTATGTATGTATGTATGTATGGTGCTCTGTTCGTAAAATTGATGGTTCTTGCTCGTGAGACATTCCAATTGAATGTGTTAGCATTGATGTTGACACTTGTCATCTTGACTCACTGTTTCTAAGGTGTGCCATCCAATTGAAAAACATTTGCGGCATTTAATAGCCCTGGCAGCAATATGATCCTGAGTGATTTTAGAAAATCCATATGAGTTTAAACTGACAGTGTTTCCCACTGTGATTATACCCTTTCTGGTGTCGTGCTTGGTTCTGGTTTTGATTTACTGTCAAGGTGGCAACGGCATTTCAAATTCATTAACGGTAGCCAATAGAGTCTGAATTGGATGGAAGTCCTGTCTACCTGGTCCTGGAGGTCTTGTTTCTTGTTCTCATCCGTTCCTCTGAATTAGTCATGGCCGCCGCCATAATGGTTCATGGTTGGCCGAGGAAATAGTGTTCTGATACCACTTGTAATAATTCACAGAAATATGAAAGGTAGAAACAGCAGAGAAGAGAACAGAACCAAGAAGGGCTTATAAGACAGAAACTACTAATGCAATGAAATAAAATATGAAATAATTCATATAATAGTTAACTAAATTGTCTTCAGCCCTATGTAGAGCAACTGATAGGTGGAACGAGTAACACATAGATTACAGCTAACAAATAGAAAACAAAAACTTGGAAAGCAAGTATTCCGAAACAAAGGGATTAAAACCAATACTGAGTAGGAAACTTAGGGATTTAGAGATGTTCTTCTTACATCACAGCTAACAGGCATTCTGATGTAGGAAGGGCATGGGAGATACCTTGATTTGCACGTGCTGCATGGTGAATATATCAACTTAAAATTTGGTGAGTTAATTGAATATACTGCTTATCTTGAGGTCTTCTCCAAACCACAATTAATTCCATGCAAAGAGAAGTCAACAAGGTAAAATCTACTCTCTCTCTCCCTCTCTCTCTCTCTCTGTGTGTGTTCTTCAATGAATGTGTTGGAGATTATACTCTTTGGCTTTCCGAGCCCAATTTATTAGGTCATAGACAGCAGGGCTTAGAAGGTCTCCTGGACTTCATGGCCTTCGCTCATGTAACCATCATGATAGCAAGGAAAGCATCACTTATTTAAGAAGGAAAATCATAGGATTTTGAGGAACATAATGCACATGATGAATGTGTTCCTGGTCAATTGTTGCCTAATGGAATATTCTAAGAGTCAATATCCGTGACTTTAGATGCTACTTGTTTTCTACTGTTTTCCTATTGCTCGTCTTTTATCTTTCTTACCTATATACTTCCTCCATCCCAAAATGAAGTTTCCATGACTATTATACTTTCTCAAAAGTAAAATTCATATATTTAAATCCTACATTAGAAGGTTACATGACTATTATTTTATCAAATGAGTAAAAAAAATATAGAAAGAAAGTGAATCAACTTCATATTGGGACGAAGGGAGTATAATATATCCTACTCTAGATGGCAGGCATTTAGTATTAACTTACACTTGTGAGCGGAGCCTTGGCCTCACCGAAGGAACTGTTATCCTTCCACTCAAATAAACTAGTGTTTTCATTATATTCTGTATTCCATTTTATAAGCTACTCTATCATTTGGCATCAGAGCCTTTTCTAGTCCAACATACTCAGCACTAAAACTACATTACAAAATGATCAAGCCAATACTTCCCTTTCATGTCACCTAGACCCATCTCCAAATGCACTGACCCAACAATTATTCACAATCATTTCTCGACTCTGTGCTTAAGGTCCAATCCAGACTTCTCAAGCAAGCTGAAACTTGCCTAGAAGGGTCGAACCATGGTAGTCAAACTCTAGATTCTACGTAAGATCGATAAGCATAATGAAGATCGTAACATCGTAAGATCGTGACTCGGATCGTAAGATCTTACTATATATATATATATATATATATATATATATATATATATGGGGTTCTTTCTTCCAAAAAACCTTGTGATTATGCTGCATAGATGTCTACAGGTTTGGATTTCAAGGTCCCCAGTTTTTTTTTACATCATTTTTCTTGCTTGTTGAGACGTGATCCTTTTTCGCGAGCTCATAATCTAAATGGGATTTATGGAGCTCCATCTTCAAGGTAGAGTTCAACTACAAGGTAAAAGTGACTACAGTAGGGAAACAAGACTCTCTAGTCTACCTGACATATGGATTAGACCATGGGGACAACTATGCACTCTGGTTTTTGTTGGCTAGTATTTTTACTCTTGCAGGATGCTCTCTTGGAAATATTGCTTGGCCTTTTTAGGATAGCAGGATGCCATCTTGGTAAACAGAACAACTTGCAGCTGTTTTCTTCGCAGAGGATATTATTGTAAAGAAAAAATTGCTCGGTGCAAGATTCCAACATCAACCATGGTCCCTTTATGTATTTGGTGTCCTTATGTACTTGGTTTTTTTCCTTGGCATTTGCTTGGCCGGTCTATAGGGGTTTGGCCACCCTATCTCTTGTAATTCTCTTTTCTTTTTTTGTTAATAATAAAATCCCTTTTCTTAATATATATATATATATATATATATATATATATATATATATATATATATATATATATATATATATATATAGAGGGTTGGATCTGCACTTTGACCCGTGCCCCAGTTGGTTTTTTTATTGCACATATTAGGTTATTAGGGTGAGCATATTATACCAGCGGCGATATGCCTTTTTCTAGCTTTCTTTTTTTTTCTTTCAAGATTTGTAATTTTACTTTTTCCATTAATTTTGCTCTGCTTTTGCAATTTGCTGCTCACTATTTCCGTGCATCTTTATTAGTTTGCAATTTGTTCAATTTGTCCGTGCGTAAAAATTGCTCAATTTGCTGAGGTTATTTCTTTTATTAATTGTTGTGTGGTTTGGGGTAAATTTCACCAATGGTACCTGAACTTTAGCTGGAATTTCGAAGTGGTAACTAAACTTCAAATCATTGGTGAAATTCCAGCTAAAGTTCAGGTACCTTAGGTACCACTTCAAAATTCCAGCTAAAGTTCAGGTACCATTGGTGAAATTTACCCGTGTGGTTTGTATTCCGTATTTATTAGCAAATAATCCATGAAAAAAAGTATTAACAAAAAAATAGAGAAAGTTTTTGGCATTATTTTTTTACATTTAGGATTCTATTAGTGTTTATTTATTATCTCTTTGCCATGTCCTTGCTGCACTCACATCCTATATTTTTTAGAAATGCTGTTTTCTGTCACCGTCTTCATATATGCACCCACACCTGTCACAGGGCAACTTAGGCATAACTAACCTGAATATTATAAACCAAACTTAAATAAACTCTTAAGAAATTAATATTCTGAAAAATAACCTGCAAATAAGTTTGCTCTAAAAAATATTCTGTTGAATAATATCTGTACAAAAAGTTATGTTCAAGTAATATCCTAATAAATATTCTGTTATTAAAAAGACAAGATCACAGAATTTTGCAGAGAAAAAGACATTAATAATAAGGCTTAGTCGCTAGCTAATATTTCAACATTAGGGTTATTTGTTCACGCACTCATTCCAGACACCAGATACCTCATTTTATGTCAGCCAAAGAAACATACAACATAATGAAACGAAGAGGTGGAGTCACAATCTGCTCGATCATTGTCGATCACTCAATCTCCATGGACTCGATGAGTTGTTAGACTGCGGGGTCGATCTGCATTTATCACCAATTGCATGTAAGGTATTTATAGCAGCTTCAGATCCTTCTTGTCAAAGTTGTTAATGTCGTGAATCTACTAGTACTCTACCTTCATGTGATCTAGATCGTTGCTGGAATTGAAAGTTTCTAGGATCTTCCTGGATCGTTGAGTTGGAAGCTAGAATCGTGGGATCGGCAAGCAATTGGATCTAAACTATATATGAATTGACGCGATACGTATTCAATTTACGAGGGAAAAGATATAATTTCAAAAAGAAGAGAAAGAGTCGCACGATATGCACCTTTAAGCCTCGTCTTTTGCGTGCGTCTACCCTCTATTTTGAAATAAAACTTGCTTCCCCTCTCCTCTGTCAAAAAAGTTCTCTCTTCGTTTTGTAAATTACTTTTGAAGTTTTTATTTAGAGGTAATGAAATTATTACTATTTTTATTCTTTTGCATGTTATGATTATGATTTATGGGTATTTAATTTTTAAATTATGTACAAATTGATCGTATTAAACATTAGCTACTAGGATCCTACGATTCAAGTTACGATCTTCTAATCATCCACCGATCTCAGCTAAGATCTCGAGTTTAACAACCTTGCTTGAGGTATTCTAGAAACACTACAGTATGTCATCACTTTGCAGTGTATAGCAGATGTAATTAGGGTTACTAAATGGGCTCAGTGTTGTTGGGTTTGTTCTTAGGTTAGAGTAGTAACTATTATAAATACCGTGTTTATGTTTAATGAAACATTCAAGTTCAGTTTCTCACAAAATTCTACATGGTATCAGAGCCAAATCCTTGTCAACTAAAACCCTAGTTTTGCTTTGATTCTTTCGCGGCTGCCACTGCTTGTGGTTTGTTTGGCGATGGCGCGTAGCCATAGGTTCCCTCTTCATCTTTCAGTCGCTCCAGTTGTTCAAGCGTTCTGATTTTTCCAGCAGCACGTGACATCTGTAGAGCTGCGTCAAAATGCCGCCAAAGTTCTAATCATCGTCCCGTTCTTAGGTTTGGTGTCACTGCCACAATTGACGTAGTCGTATATGTTCAGGCAGTGCTTGCTATTTATTCAGCCAATTCGGTGCATTATATGCTCTGCCAAGTCGCCGCCAATTGCCATAAACCAATGAAATCAGATTCCTGTGTAGCTGCTCTCCAGATCCCTGTCTGGTTCCCTTTGCCAGCTCATTCCTTTTTTCTTTTGCGGTCATTGAACCGTCAAAGCTGACCCCTGTCCTTTGACTAGATGTCCGTGTGTCTGTCTCAAGTTGCTACTCCATGTGGCTATTTGTTCCCTTGTTCCCGTTGCTGTTTGGGTTCTGTTCAGCCCGCTATCGTTCTACCCCTTGTTATTTTGGGAATTGTCAGGTCCGTCCATGATTTAGACTGCATCCCTTGGCTTCACATATCACAAACTTTTGCCGGCATTTATGTACTACGGAATTCATTGCTTTGTGTATTACTAGTCATGGTCTTGAGGTTTATTGGGCTGCATTTATTTGACAGGCTGTCTGTATGCCAAGTCACTATTCATCCACTCGCAAATCTTGATTTGGTTTTGCTTTATTTGGACTTCCGTGGGAGAAGGTTTTCATGTTCAGTCTGCCCTCCATCCACATTTTTGAAGTTTTTGATGACACATAGTATTTGGTTGTTTGACTTGTTTCTGTTTGTTTAGTCGCAACCAACTGGATGTTAGGCATGTTTGTTTTTGAGTTTAGTCGCACCTCTGGCGGACAGTATAATAAGTGTCCGGCGGACACTTGTTAGTCGTCCTCTTGTCACCCGCGTGCGAGTCATTTGTCAACAATTTTTGTTTGTTTGCTTGGCCTGTCACGTTCGTCCGTTTTTGCCGCAACAAATATATTTTAGTCTGAACTATATATCAAAGTTTGTGCTGTTTTCTAGTCTATTTTTATTGCCCAAGTTGTGCATTCGTGCTCCACTAATGTGAGTCACGTTTCAATTTTAGGGGTAGTGTTAATAGATGTAATTAGGGTTACTTAATGGGCTCAATGTGTTCAGGCTTGTTATTAGGTTAGTGGAGTAGCTATTATAAATATCGCGTTTATGTGTAATGAAACATTCAAGTGCAGTTTCTCATTAAATTCTACAAAGTGCTCAGTCTTAGTCTCTATGAGAACTGCAGTTTGCTATCGTTAGACTGCGATAGACAGATATATTGACAATGGTAAGAATGGTTTCTTGTGGCAGGGGCAAGATCTACGTATACACAGCCTCCACAAACACCTGGCTGTTGGATTTTACTGGGTTTGTCGTTGTTGTGGCAAGCTAGCAACCAAAAACATACGCCACAGTTCCAACTTGATAGATCATTGTTGCCCAGAACATCCCTTGAAGTTATTTTTCCAAAATTTCATTATCTTTTAGCGTAGTAAAGGATTCTTGTAGTACTCCACAAGTCCACAACTCTTAGGGGCTAGGAATCATATTGTATTATCAAGTATTGAAGTATGATATCTTATCAAAACAAATTCAAGTATGCTATCAATTTGTATTAGTATGCTCTCTTATCGAAACAAGTTCAAGTATGCTATGAATTTTGGTTAATTTTTGAAGTCTTCTATCCTTCTATTATTGTAGCTAGTTGGTGAATTCGAAGAGCAGTGGACAAATGGCAAATTCGAAGGATGGGGGAATGATTATCAGGAAAATGGTAGTGCTCCAATGGATCATACTGTGATTGATCTTGACTATTATAATACGGTTGAGGAATTGAAGAAAGTTGGCCCTGATAGGCTAAAGGAGGCATGCATTTTTTTCTCATATATGTATTCCATCTTGATACTTGTTCAAGCACCATATATTCACTTCTTATTTTGTGGCAGGCACTAGTTGCTTTAGGATTGAAGTCAGGAGGTACCATCCAGCAGCGTGCCGAAAGACTTTTTCTTACAAAGGTTAGTCTGCTAGAAATTGCGGCTCTTAATATAATTATATTGACGTGGGATTCTGTTATTTTCAAAAGTATATGTTTATATGCATTCCTCTCTATTGTTTTGATGAGTCGATAAGTTTATTACCCGCATTCACCTCAGAGAGTTCTGCTTGCAGCATACACCTCTTGAAAAGTTGGACAAGAACCATTTTGCAAAAGGCACTCAAGGTTCAAGGCAGAGTGGTGGTATTGCTCTTCCACAAGTGAACAAAGATGCAAAAGATGTTGCATTTATGGAAGCAAAATTAAGAAAGCTGTGTGATCTACTGGAGGAGGTATATTTGTCATAAATGTTTATCTTGCAGGACAAACTGCTGTTGTAGGACTTCTATGTGGCACTTTTATAGTGTTATACTTCTAAAAGCATTAACCCAATGAATTGGCATTACTTGCCCTGCAGACAATAGTTCTTACCAAGGAAAATGTTGAGAAGAAACATGCTCAGACTTATGGTGAAAGGGAGGCAGAACGGGAAGAGGTAACTCCTAGATTACCTTGCTGTTAGCAACAATACAAACAATGTATTCATAAAGCACCTCCCCCCAGTAAAAACACAGTAGAGAGGTTGTTTCTGTTGGAACCATGACACATTGATGCATTTACTTCCCAAAACTTCATAGAAAGTAAGAAGCAGAGGACATTGAATGAACACTTTTGATCAGTCCATTTTTACCTGAAGCTAAAACTTTGTGAAAAATGACTTTTTGCTCCGCTGGAAATAGACTTATAGATTGCCCTGCTGTTGGGAAACTATAAATGGAATCGTGCAGGAATACAAACTATGGATTTCAAAACGGCTACTGTCTCTATCCAAAAAAAGGAGTCATGTTTCACCAAAGTTCAATTTTTAATTTAAGAAAGATACAATTTGAAATAATCAATTCTAATAGTATTGGTCTTACTAAATTTAAAATACTTATCTTGTTTGGGACACTCTTTTCAGGAAAACATACATTAAATATTAGATTCTTTTGTTCAAATAAGACTTGTTCTATGCTATGCTCTGCATAGCATAGATCATGCGCTTAAAATGGAATTTCATTGAGAAACATGCATAAGTAATTTGTGTACTCTTAGTTTTTTTAAAGTGCATCATCAATTTGTTGTCGATTTCTGTTAGGAAAAAGAACAAGCAGAGTTAGAGAGCGATGATGAAGATCAGCAGATTTATAACCCCTTGAAGTTGCCGATGGGATGGGACGGGAAACCTATCCCTTACTGGTTATATAAACTTCATGGGCTTGGTCAGGTAACATCATAAATTCCTAAATTTTCACTTTCTATCTTATAGTCAGCATGTTTGATAATCTCCGGTGGAGCCAAAGATTCACTATTTTTTGGTGTCGGGTATGATGGAGTAATGTAAAATGGCTTTTAAACTATTTTTATTTCTTTTAATAGTGAAATAGCTGTTAGTCAATGCAACTTTCGATGCTCATCATAGTTCATCTGGAAATAGCCGCTCTATGTTTTAAACATTGGGGTCATGTTGCGTACATCCGACCCCCCTACCCCGCAATTGGCGGGAACCTTTGAGGCATTGGGGTAATGTTGTTGGTATCTTAGAGTCAGCATGGTTGCTTCTCATTTCAATTACCAGGGTTACCTCAAAAGCTAGGATAGTATTAACTATTGGATGATAACACATTAGGGCAGGACTATCTTTGAATGCCAAATAAAATAACCTAGTTTATGTTTAGCATAAAGGGTTTCATTTGGAGACAAATGCTATGCAGCCTTAGTAGCAAGTTGGGTGCACCAGCCTATACCTAATTACTTGCTCTTACTCAACCTATTTTCCCTCCATGTCAACCAGCCATGTACATGTGTCCCAGAATGGTCCTCCCCACTGTTTACTATTTCATTTGAATGCTTGTTTTTTGTGCTCTTAATAGTGTTTTTTTATTATGCCTTTTAGGAATTCAAGTGTGAGATCTGTGGGAACCACAGTTACTGGGGTCGTAGAGCTTACGAACGACATTTCAAGGAATGGAGGCATCAACATGGAATGCGATGCCTTGGCATCCCAAATACAAAGAACTTCAACGAGATTACATCCATTGAGGTATCTTCTTCTTTTCTGTCCCTTAGGCATAACACGCCCAAATCAGGGGATTCCTTCACGACCCGTTGAACAACTAGTGAACGCTTTAGCCCCCCCCCCCAATGATATATCTCTAGCAGCCAAATATTGTAGCTTCTCATATAAAAATATACGTTCAATGCAGGAAGCAAAACAACTATGGGAGAGAATCCAGGAGAAGCAAGGAGTTAACAAATGGCGCCCGGATCTTGAGGAAGAGTATGAAGACCAAGAAGGAAACATCTATAACAAAAAGACATACACAGATCTGCAACGGTAGGGTTTGATTTAGAGGTGAGGAGGTCATTTAATAGCCGGAATGGTTTGACATTTTGGGAACAACTAAATCTGGCTATGTTATTCTGTCTTACTATCTACTTTTTACTTTTCAAAAACCAAAGGATCCATGTCTCATGATGTTATCTTGCAGTTTTTCTTCAGCTTAGGCATTAATTCCATATGGTGCATGAGGCTGGGGAAAGTTTGTATTGTGTTGTGGTAGCACTGTATAAATCCTGTTCCCCAGTGCACATGACATGCATGAGGCATATTTTGTCTATACCTGGATGGTCAAGGATTTAGGGTTTTTTGTGAATTTCTTTTTTCTATGAATGAATGGGTCGCGGATTTATATCAATCTCTCAAGGCAATTCCAAATTCGGATCCAATTATATCAGATTAGATCAACATCCAATTTAGATCAGATCAAATTTGGATTAAGAGATCCATTTAACATTTTAGTGCTATGGGTAAAACATAAAAACAAAAAGAAAGTTTATTTGTAGGGAGTATCTTTTTCGTTTGAATAGATAATTTGTTAATTTCTTCATAGCTTTCTATTTTTATAAATTTCATTTGAAATAACATTATAAAATCGTTGAAATATGATTCTTATCTCTTGAAGTTATGTTCTGATTTTTATTAAACAAAAAGGTATAACTTTTTTTTAATACCAGTTTTACTTAAACTGTTGGATATTATTATTATTATTATTATTATTATTATTATTATTATTATTATTATTATTATCATTATCATCATCATCATAATCATAATCATCATTATGGATAAAATAGTTACATTGAATGTTTTATTAATATAACTTTTTATAAGACATCTCAGTTTTCCCTTTATTACTTAA
>OOIL02001249.1:1431-63349 GCA_900332095.2 Cuscuta campestris
TGATTCATTTTTGCAGACATCTGAGAGGACTTTAGATGCCCCAGATATTTTGGATGATTACTACTTGAATCTACTAGATTGGGGAAGCATCAATGTTCTCTCTATTGCTCTTGGCAGTACTGTTTACCTGTGGGATGCTTCTGAGGGCAGCACTTCTGAATTGGTCACAGTTGATGATGAATTTGGTCCGGTTACGAGTGTTAAATGGGCTCCCGACGGAAGGCATGTTTCCATTGGCTTGAATAATTCTGATGTCCAGCTTTGGGATTCCACGGCTAACAGATTGGTATGCTTCTTCTCAAGCTCTTTTGTATTCAGGCTTGGTTTCTTTTCTTTCGATGATTGAATGAATACTGAGAGGTGGCCACCAATCACGAGTAGGAGCCCTCGATTGGAACAATCATATACTGACAACAGGTGGGATGGATGGTATGATTTTCAACTATGACGTCCGGGTGAGATCACATATTGTGGAAACCTACAGAGGACATAGTCAAGAAGTGTGCGGCCTAAAATGGTCTGCCTCGGGCCAGCAGTTGGCAAGCGGAGGAAATGATAACCTTCTCTATATATGGGACAGATCATCGACTGCTGTTTCTTCTTCCAACTCCACCTCCTCAACCACACAATGGCTTCACAGGTTCGAGGAACACACAGCTGCAGTTAAGGTCCTTGCCTGGTGTCCATTTCAGGGGAATCTTTTGGCCTCAGGCGGAGGTGGAGGAGACCGATGCATTAAGTTCTGGAATACTCATACCGGTTCATGTGTGAACTCAGTTGATACAGGGTCTCAGGTGTGCGCATTGCTGTGGAACAAGAGTGAGCACGAGTTGCTTAGCTCTCATGGGTTTACTAAGAATCAGCTCACGCTCTGGAAATACCCACCCATCAATGGTTAAAATGGCAGAGCTTACGGGACATACCTCTCGAGTTCTATTTATGGCTCAGGTTTAACTATCTTTCTTCTTTTTCTCACAAAATTAATATCAAAAGATTTCTGTGGCTGTGCGTGGTAAATGATTAAAATACTCACAATCATATTTGTGTGCAGAGCCCAGATGGTTGCACTGTTGCATTTGCTGCAGGTGATGAAACACTAAGATTCTGGAATGTTTTTGGAACCCTTGAAGTCAAAAAACAGGTTCCCAAGTCTAACCTGGAGCCGTTCGCTCATGTTAACCGAATCCGTTGATGCCCGATTTACTCCATTACTTTTTCAAGATCTTACTTTTTCACAGTGAGTGCCCATGCGTTCTGGCATTCAATATTTTACAGAGTACTTTGGTCATTCCTGGTTTTATATATTGGAGCATTCTCACTATATTATGTTATACATTCTGTGTTTCTAATTGTTTTAGTGCTATTGGAGGCTTTCAAGACAAGGGGTTCAAGCATTTGTTTGGCACTACTCAAAAGTTAAAGTTGAATGGGAAGGGGAGGGGATGGAATGCTTAGGATATTGATCTATCTCTGATGAGGTAAATCAACCATTTATTTCCAACAAAACTTGGGATACATTGATCAATCTTTGTTTCCAGTTACACCAAATCATTTACTTCTAACAGAACTGGTCCATCTCTTATATCCTATTTGCTTCTGACCTTTGCTCGATCGCTAGTTCAGATAATGCTACGGCTAAAATTCTCTGGATGCTGTGGATAGTGATGCAAGTGGGCTGACAGTAGAGTAGTTGAGGATGAAGATATGGCTGAAAATGAGGTGCAGATACGGCGTAGCAAACGTGACAGGAAGGCTCTGGTTTGGCAAGATGATTATGATATTTATTACTAGTTTATAGTTTTTATATTGTGTAATTAATAATTAAATGAGCGTAATTAAGAGCTCCTTTCCCAAATCATAGAGTTGCTGGAACCCCCTGACTCGGATGGGCATTTTAGTCCAAGCAAATTACCACGACTCCTTTTTGCCAAGCGGCGTCAATATAACCCTAGAACAGTTTGAAGCGAACCATTCTCAATCCCTTTCCGTTCTCTGCTCTCTCTCGCTCTCGCTCGCTTCATTGAATCTGTTCTCAATCGATCTCCCAACGGCTCTCGATCTTGGATCTTGATACTTTGAATCTCTGTCGTTCTTTATTCTACATTCGATTTTGATTAATTTTGTTGATCTCTTAACGGTCTAATATTGTTTTTGCAGGCCCTTTTCTTTCTAAATGTATATTTCTGTTTACTGCTGTTGTTTTTCGCTTCTTTTTTTTTGTTTGTGTGTTATTAACGTGATGGATGCAGGATTAAGAAACTCTATGGCATCGAACATGACTGGATCCAGTCGTTTTCCTCTTCAGGAGCAGTATCGTCAGAGAAAAAGCTCCCATGAAAATTTATGTCATCTCTACCCTGCGTGAATTGATGTAAATTTCATCTAGACATTTGATGCAAACTGGTCTATATCCCATGAAAAAGGTCTCTGTTCTTCCATCTGGGCAGTTGATCTAAATTTCATTGTCACTTTGGTTTTATGTATCTAATTCTGAAATTCATTAAGTAACCTTATTCCAATTTTATTTGGGTTGTTGGATGATAAGTTCATCGAGGATATGGTTACCATTTGAAACCTTCAATTTGAGTCACTGAATTCTTTTGGGTTATAATTGACTTACTGAATTCTTTTGGGCCACTTTTATGTAGTGGGACAGGTTCATTCCTAATAGATCTGCAATGGATTTTGACTATGCACATTTTATGGTGACTGAAGGATGCAAAGCTAAAGAGATTCCGGCCAGTTCACCTTCAAGAGAAGCATACCGAAAGCAGCGTGCGGAGATCTTTAACATGATACGGAGGTTCCTTGCTTTTAAGAACAAACCACCCACCTCCCTTTGGATGGTTTTCTGAACGAGAACTCTTCCGCTTACCAGGCCAAACCTACAAAACCCCGTCGCCACATTCCTCAGGTAGGCAAGTAGTGCTTGATTGTTCTTGAGGTTAGCGGGTCAATGATAGAAAGGATTCTTTTTTTCTCACAATGAATGATTCATTTTTGCAGACATCTGAGAGGACTTTAGATGCCCCAGATATTTTGGATGATTACTACTTGAATCTACTAGATTGGGGAAGCATCAATGTTNTGTGGGATGCTTCTGAGGGCAGCACTTCTGAATTGGTCACAGTTGATGATGAATTTGGTCCGGTTACGAGTGTTAAATGGGCTCCCGACGGAAGGCATGTTTCCATTGGCTTGAATAATTCTGATGTCCAGCTTTGGGATTCCACGGCTAACAGATTGGTATGCTTCTTCTCAAGCTCTTTTGTATTCAGGCTTGGTTTCTTTTCTTTCGATGATTGAATGAATACTGAGTTTTTGTTTGCTGGGCAGTTACGAACTTTGAGAGGTGGCCACCAATCACGAGTAGGAGCCCTCGATTGGAACAATCATATATGACAACAGGTGGGATGGATCGTATGATTTTCAACAATGACGTCCGGGTGAGATCACATATTGTGGAAACCTACAGAGGACATAGTCAAGAAGTGTGCAGCCTAAAATGGTCTGCCTCGGGCCAGCAGTTGGCAAGCGGAGGAAACGATAACCTTCTCTATATATGGGACAGATCATCGACTGCTGTTTCTTCTTCCAACTCCACCTCCTCAACCACACAATGGCTTCACAGGTTCGAGGAACACACAGCTGTCAGCTGCAGTTAAGGCCCTTGCCTGGTGTCCATTTCAGGGGAACCTTTTGGCCTCAGGCGGAGGTGGCGGAGACTGATGCATTAAGTTCTGGAATACTCATACCCGTTCATGTGTGAACTCAGTTGATACAGGGTCTCAGGTGTGCGCATTGCTGTGGAACAAGAGTGAGCGCGAGGTGCTTAGCTCTAATGGGTTTACTAAGAATCAGCTCACGCTCTGGAAATACCCATCAATGGTTAAAATGGCAGAGCTTACGGGACATACCTCTCGAGTTCTTTTTATGGATCAGGTTTAACTATCTTTCTTCTTTTTCTCACAAAATTAATATCAAAAGATTTCTGTGGCTGTGCGTGGTAAATGATTAGTATACTCACAATCATATTTGTTGTGCAGAGCCCAGATGGTTGCACTGTTGCATCTGCTGCAGGTGATGAAACTCTAAGATTCTGGAATGTTTTTGGAACCCCTGAAGTCAAAAAACAGGTTCCCAAGTCTAACCCGGAGCCGTTCGCTCATGTTAACCGAATCCGTTGATGCCTGATTTACTATATGCTTGATGTAATCTTGGGTATAGATTCCTCCATTACTTTTTCAAGATCTTACTTTTTCACAGTAAGTGCCCATGCGTTCTGGCATTCAATATTTTACAGAGTACTTTGGTCCAGAGTGATTTATGATTAATTGTATTTGACTAAACAGAAGTTGACATCTATTTACCGTTACAGATGCTACAGATAGCAGCATATCACGAACGGAGTGTTATTCCATCCAAACCTATTAAACGTCCACCGTTGAAATTTCAAAGGCAGAAACTTCTCTCTTTTCTTCAAGGTAGATACTACCGGGGTTTGAAAATTTTATGGTTTGGCAACGTTTTGTTTTTTCTTGCTTCCAGCATCCTTGATAATGAGACTAACTTGAGGACAATGAAATCTGATAGAAAACTATGAGCCGGTTAATGCGAAGTGGACAACAGAAAGATGTGCAGTATGTCGATGGGTTGAAGATTGGGACTATAACAAAATCATCCTTTGCAATAGGTTTGACAAAAAGAATGTTCTTTTTTAAATGATACTCCCTTTTTTCCTATTCTATCTAGGTTGACCAAAGCACTGTTCAAGAAAATGAATTGGGATGATAGTTAGTCAAAACTCATACTTTGTCAGAAATGACCTCATTTAATGGCACTATCATTAGCGTTTCTACATGGAAGGGGAGTAAATCAAATAGTGTAAGAAGGGAAAATTGGGGGGGGGGTTATATGCTTCAATTTCATAAAGGGAAAGGTACGCAGGAACACAGAGAAGTGGTCAACCTAGACAGAAATACGAACAAAGGGAGCAATAATAATGTTTCCTCCTTAGTAACAACAATTAGGCCTTAAATCCCAAGAAACTTGGGGTTGGCTAAATGACAATCTTGCATTTGTGAAATTGTTCTAGTGACATTCTTGGAAGTAATATCTGAACATCTAACAATTTTGTTAAAGAATATCCCACATCGGAACTTGAAGAGAAAATAAACCGGTATATAAGCCCTTGAGTTGAACTAACTAATCGATTGGATTCAATCTTTTAATGTGGTTCAACCCAAGTGTCTTGTTGTCCAATCCAGTTGTCCATACCCAATCCTAAATTCTATCATGGTATCAGAGCCAGTTTTAGCCCACCTCGTTTGTCAAGGTGTCCGTCTAGACGTTCATTCCTAGCGGCCCGTTAGTCTTTAGCCCAGTTGTCCGTATGGAGGTTGTACCCAACGGCCTGTGGCCTGTTTAACACGATTGCTCGTCTGGAAGTCCATACCCAGCGGCTCGTGGTCCTTTAGGTGTTGGCGCTCAAAAAAAAATCAAGAGGATGGGAGTCCATTTGCAAGTGGTCAACCGGTTAGATTCAAAATGGCCCGGTTGTCCACTTGAGGGGGAGTGTTAAAGAATATCCCACATCGGAACTTGAAGAGAAAATAAACCGGTATATAAGCCCTTGAGTTGAACTAACTAATCGATTGGATTCAATCTTTTAATGTGGTTCAACCCAAGTGTCTTGTTGTCCAATCCAGTTGTCCATACCCAATCCTAAATTCTATCAAATTTTATTGACAATTGTATTTTCATTTTTCAGGTGTCAAATAGCTGTGCATCAAGAATGCTATGGAGCACAAAATCTCCGTGATTTCACATCATGGGCCTGCTACTTCTTATGTTGTGAGGAGTCGACTCAAGAGTCTGATGCAAGTGTGCAATCCCCTTGGGCACAAATGAGTTTACACTACGTCTACTAGCATTGCCCCCTGAATGTTCGAGGCAAGGCGTTCCTCGCGAATCTGATCTAGTTGCCACACAAGAAATTTGATATTATCCTTGGTATGGAGTTGCTTCCGGTGCATCAAGCCGAAGTCGTCTACAATGCGAGGACTGTTCAGTTGAGAGCCGCAGATGACAACGCGTCCGTGGTATATGGAGAGCTGTTTTCGAAGGCACCAACATTCATATCCTTTATGCAAGCCTTGCGTATGATTCGTAAGTGTGAGCATTCCTCTGTAACATTCAATACGTCAGGAAGGAGCCTTCTAATTATAAGGGCATACCCTCTGTGTGTGGATTTCCAGGCATGTCCCCCGATGAACTTCTTGTTTTACCTCCACAGAGAGAAGTAGAGTTCTCTATTAACTTAGTTCTCGGTACAGAGCCCATCTCTACTACTCCGTATTGGATGGCGCTTGCAAAAATGAACGAACTGAAGGTTAATTACAAGAGTTGTCGGATAGAGGATTTATCCATCTGAGTGTGTCCCCGTGGGGAGTACTTGTGCTCTTTGTGCAAAATAAAAATGGGTCCATGAGACTTTGCATATACTACGGACAGCTCAACAAAGCCACTATTAAGAATCATTATCTGTTGTTGTGCATCGACGACATGCTTGACCAGCTACGTGGAGCAACCGTATTCTCCGAGATTGAATTGACATCGGGCTATCATCAGATTCCGGTCAAAAAGGACATACCCAAGACGACAATTTGGACTCGTTATGGGCACTATGAATTTACCGTGATGCCATCTGGTCTTGCCAATGCCCCAGCTATATTCATAAATCTGATGAATAACATCTTCAGACCGTACCTGGACCAATTTGTGGTAGTCTTCATCAACATCTTGGTTAACTCAAAGATTCCCGAGGAACATGCATCATGAACATGTACCATCAACGACATCTTCATGCTTCATAGTTATATATATTCCCACTGTTCAAAATTAAACATCGTATTTGATTATTCATAGAGTTTAAGAAACATAAAATTATTTGGTGTAGACTAGTGCAAAAAAGAGAATTAGTGTGGATTGCCCATTTCATTCATTGTAAAAAACGGAAACTTTATTTTAGAATAAACAATAGAGGAAAATGCAAAAGTTTATTTTGGAACAAAGGGAGCATATGATATGGAACTAAATTTGAGTTCTAGATGGAGCAGGATGGAGAATTGGTTAGTCTTCACTTCGTTGTAATGAACCCTCATTTCAAAAAAAACCCTCAATTCAAGAAAAAACCAGGTGCACCCATTCGCTAACGCGCTGAAAAAAATCATGACCATACCATACAATCCAACATTCCATTAGGGGTGGTGGGGGGGGGATAAATGTACGATGTTTAACCATTTTTCCCAATCACTTCATGGGGTAAAGTACATGATGCTTTGGAGTTGAGATTACTCTCTTTTCACTAAAATTAAAGAGATACTAGAAAAAACAGTTCATTCATGCAACTATCTCTCACTTTTGGCTGAAAAGAATAGATCAGATAATCAGAGACTATAGAGACAAATAGGTATGCATGCAACATCACTTCTTTCCTGATGCTTCCGCCGGTGTGTTGGTAGTCATCTGGTCAACAGCATGCACGGTTTGCTGAAGTTCTTCCCATATGGCTTTGTATACCATCCTCTGTCTGTTCACAGCAGATTGCCCCTCAAATGCCGAAGAGACAACGTTGATGCTGCGATCAAGTTCCATTCATGAACACAATTAAGGGCAATGAATTGGGAAAACGAAAACTCAATTGCAGGACATGAAGTTGCAGAGCTAACAACTTAGCATGCGTTGATAAGATAATTAGGGGTGTCTGGTTCATGGAATGTGAGATTACTACTTTGGGTAATAGGACTACCTGTGAGCATGTGCAAGATTACTTTAAGGTCATATGATATTACCTTAAACTGTTTGATCCGCGAAATACGATATTGCTTAAGTAGTCAAATTGTCAACCACAAATTTGAAAAAGTCTAAAATATTACGGAGTATCAATGTAATCCTACAACACAAAAGAAAATGGAAGTAATTTCGTTCCCCTCCCTTTCACTCCAAAAATCCACACATGACGATAATATTACATTAGCAATGAAATTTGAGCTAAACAACATTATGCTACATTACTTCGATAAGAACTAAGTACCGTCGTATTTAGCAAACCAACCACCCCAAAAGATCAATTATGCATCTAAATATCCAATGTTTATGATTTATATGAGCAAATACTATGTCAGCCAAATGGATCCTCACCTGACATGCCGACCATCACCATTAAGGTCATTAACTGTAACTGATTCTGCATTCAGTTGTTCCTTGATCTGTTTATATCAATTGCAAGAAAAATAAACCATTTAACTATGAAGCATGAATGCAGGATAATAGATCAAAAGTAGAAAGAGAATCACTCAATACAAGAGACTCTTTTACCAAAATTCCAAAAAGGTCTGCAGCTTTGTACCATTAGATTCTGAAAAAACATCCACACCGTTCAATATTCTCTACTCTCCACAACCGACTTCTCTCAAATAGTCTAATTAGAGATGGCTTTTTACAAAGCTTTATACACTCTGAACCTTGATTGTGATTCAATGTGAGCACTTGACAAGAATATTCTGCCTACTGATTTTAACTGGCACTTGATTGGCTACTACTCCATCTGTCCCCCAGTTTTTGTCCACTTTTGACTTTTGGAACTGTTCATCTAAGCACTTTGACTCATCAAATTCTCTCAATGTGTAAGCCTAAATATAGTCATGTGTGATCTTGTTTGATTTGTCTTAACATACAGATTATTAATATATAATTTCTATAATTTTTTAATATACAAATTACAAGATAAAATGGATTTAAAAAGTGCATTGGATGGTGTGTAAAAATGAAAGTGGACAAATACTTTGGGACGGAGGGAGTAGTATTCTACTATAGAAACTATCACTTTTTTTAAGAGGATAGGTACCCACCACACCGCCGGAAGAGGCTCAATAGTACTTACAAACCCCAAATAAATACATTCTACACATTGGTTTCTGTTAAATTTCCATATCACTTGTCATGAGAGCCCATTTTGTTCATAGGTAAGTAGATTTGCATTTTCTTTCAATACATTCAAAAAAGAGTTATTCGAAATACACAAGAGAAGCAGTCAAATCTTAACAGTAGATTTTGATTTGAACATGAAATCCTCGTATTATACAGGGTTCACCCAGATATTCGCTAGTTTTTAATATGGTTCCGAACTCGGATTCCCAACTACCACCACTCCTGATTCTCTGAACCCTACAGAGTAAAAAGGGATGGACAAGTTACGTCCATTCACATTTCTACCACTGTCACACAAAACAGCAAGGCGTAAAGTTAAGACAATAAAACACCGAGGGAAAAGAAAGTTAAGCCAATAAAACTAAAAGGTGAATGCTGAGTAAAAGAAATGAAAAAAGTCAAAAAAAGCAATCAATTTTCCACTTTCCTCAGCTTAACCATAATGACCCAATTTCTGGTTGCTCCCATTGGTCAAAATATGTATAAGAAACACTACTAGATATTGATTTTAGCCAGATCATGGCATGTATAGATGGGAGCTGAAAAAAAACACGGAAGTCCATAATATGGGGATGGGGGTAGAGCATTTAACAAGCGTGGAAAGAAAATTGCATGTTTCCAAACAGATTAAGGAAAAATTTACCAAGCTTACAAGCCTCACACATTCATTATGCGATTACCATACCTAGATCAGATTAAATCACAATAATTCGACAAAAAAACCGTCTATCAAGATAAGGAAAAGAAGAAGGCAAGGAATGTCTTTCACTTTGGGTTCCCAATAATCTTACTAATACCCCTCTTATAGCCTTATTGAAGTCTAAATATCTCTATTTGCACATTTCTATCTATCCAACAACTCCAGAACCCTCAAATAATAATTTTTATGCTTTACGACTAACCTGTTAGGCTAGGCCCCTCAATAAAAGAAAGGGCCAACCCCAAAAGGCAAAGGGCTTTAATAATAAACACTTCATCTTGGAATATTTTATGCATCTAAATACATGCAAATTTTCTCTTTATGATATACTCCATAACTACTTAAACTATAATGACACTTTGAATTGCTGTGCACACTGAATCCTAGAACAGCATACGAAATAGCATATGGAGTTCTTGCTAATTATACCCAATGTCGCAGCAGAGCCTATGCAATGTACTCATACACATATACTCGTAATATGAAGTCTTGTAAAATGACTTGTCTATGCTTATTCAAGTATACGATTAACACTTTGTTTGGTACAACAGCCGAAGAGATTTTAATATTACAACATTTGGATATATTAGACGGGAAAAGAGCCATTTTAGTTCTAAGTTGTTGATTTAAGAGGGAGGAAAGAGAAATTAACAACAAATAGACCACACTCCCCTTATCAATTTTATATGTACCCCGACGTAGCAACAATTATACATGGTAAATTTGACTCAAAATAAATAATTGTTATCTTTTCAATACATTTATTCACAAAAATATCTTGTACTCCCTACATCTTTAAATGTACATTGTCTTTAATATTTATAAAGCATTTAACTTCAAATCATTTGAGATGTGTGTTGGAGAGCCACCCGGAAATATATTTCTTTTACTTAGCAATTTAGACTTCAAATGGTGATATTTCCCACTCCAAATCCCGCAATTTCGGAAGGGGTCCATTTTTAATTACCAAGAAGGGAAGGGAGCAAAATCCATCTGCTCCCCGCACATCCTCTGAAACCAAACATAACTTAAAATGCCATTCTTTTGCATTTTGCAAGGCCTGTTTATCCTGAGTATTATTTAAGATAAGAATTTAATCTAAAATGAGTTAAGCTAAAATTAGTGTATACTCCGTAATATTGTACGAATTTGTATTGATTCCAAAATCAAAATATACGATTAACAAGGCAAAAAAAGAAAAAAGATTAGCAAAACTAGCAATTACTTCGAAACTAAGAAATGTAATACTGAAGGTCATAACTCATAAACGAGAATGATTGATCGGACCTTCTTTTTCATGGACTGCATCAGAGGAGAATCGATTGTGCGGTAACATTTCTCTTCGGCCGTTGATCGTGTACAGAATGTCTGACGCTGGAAAACGAATGGAGCCGCCACCGTGATAGGATAAAGGAGCTTTTCCGACGCGATCGGGTCTGCTGCTAGGAGTTTAGTCGTTGCTGCAACTGAAAACCGGACGAGGTTACTTGGGAAGCGAAATCGCGAGGCGCAGAAGATCGACATGCCCGGCCGAGTAAGCAACGATTTCGTCATCGTCATCGCCATCGCCAGCTAACTAATGGGCTTCTTATTGCTCTTGCTTAGGTTCAAAGAGGAGTTCGAAAACTTATTTCTAAACATGGGCCAAATAGCTCCAGCCCGTTTGGAAAATTAGCACCAATAACTCCTCAGTTTTCAAAACTTATTTCTAAAGTCCCTGTAGTTTCAAAACGGTGTACTCACACCCCCTCTGATCATTTTCCGTCCATTTTCCAGCGAAGAGGGAGCATTAATGCGTAATTTCTAAACCATGGGGGCATTCGTGCTCATTTCTTATTTTCATTTATTATTTGTGTTTTTCCTTTTTAAAATATTTTCTATCTCTTTTCCTTTTCCTAGATTTTTTTTAAAAAATATATTTTCAATTTTTTAAAATGTTTTACAAATTTTAAAATTCTTTGTGTTTGAAATAAAAATATAAATAAAAAAATTAACATACAGTACATCTATCTCAAATTAAATATTTTCACTTTTTGTTACTTAGATTAATTTTTCGGAAAGATAAAAAAACTCAGAATAAAAAAATAAAAATATAGAAAAACGGAATGAAAAATTAAAATACGCAAAAAAAAGTCTTATACAAAAAACAAATTGGACACACTTAAAAAATTCCTTAGAATTGAGATGTCCAAAAAGGATATTTATTTTTATTTTTGTATTATTTTGTTTCTTTTTTTATTCCTCATTTTTTTGAAGTTTCAAAAAAATTACTTTTTTTCAGACAAAACAAAAATGTTAATTTGAGACGTACATATGCATTATATGTTAATTTTTTCAAACAAAAATAACTTTAAATTTTAAGAACATTATAAAAATAATTTTAAAAAAACCTTTATTAATAAATGAAACAAAAAAAGGAAAAATGGAAAAAAAATAAACGAAAAATAAAAATCAGCATTGATACCCCCTATGGTTTAAAAAATATGCACCAACGCCCCCTTCTTCGCCGGAAAAATGGCCGGAAAATTATCACAGGGGGCACGGGTGCAGCATTTTGAAACCACACGGACTTTAGAAATAAGTTTTGAAAACAGAGGAGGTATTGGTGCCTGTTTTGCAAAGCACGAGGAATACCGGTGCTATTTGGCCTCTAAACATGAGTAGTGGGTAAGGCTACTCCTTACTTTATTTAAAAAGATAGTAATCAATATTGCGTTTTCTCGCCGAAAGAGTATGACCATTACATATGGTAATGTAAAGTTAAAATGGTAAGTGTCTCAAATTATATTACTCGTAGTATAAAATTTACATTTTATAAGTATAATTATTATATTATATTTATAATAATTAACTATCATTTTTATAGTGTACAACATTAATACTAGTAAGAAATGTAAGTTATAAAAATAGAATAGTCAAAAATTATTTATAAAAAATATTTATAAACTTTAATACACGCCAATCAATCACTCTATTCTTAAAAGCAGGGGAATTTTTTTCCCGCCCAATGCACTATAATCCTGCACCGTTGATATCAATGTACGAAAAAGATCTACGGTTATGATTGGTTGTGTATTATTACCAATTTAGAAGGATATATTAAAGGAAACTTCTCACTAATTCATTTATACCAATTGAATGCATTGTAATCTGACCAAAAAGGAAGGAATCTAATGTTTTTACAACCGTGTGTTTTTTTCTAGAAACATAAAGGGTGTTATTGATAATTTTTTATTTGTTTACAACCGTGTAAAAAAAGGTAATTTATTCCTATGAAAATTAGCATTTTAAAAAAGGAAAGCTTTAAAGGAGGATATAACGTATATATTTACAACTGTGTGTTTTTTTTGTAAACAGATTAACAAGGAAAAAAATTGAGAAATAAAAATTTACTTTATATTTTGATATCATTATTATTTTTTAAATATGTGATAAAAAAGGAAATTTATTCATACAAGAAAAGAGGTTATTTTAAAAATGGCAAACATAAAGAGATGGAACGTGATTATTTTAAAAAATATTTTATTCCTATGCAAATTACCATTTTAAAAGAACGAAAGATTTAAAGAAGGATATAATGTAAAGATTAAAANTGTAAACAGATTAACAAGGAAAAAAATTGAGAAATAAAAATTTACTTTATATTTTGATATCATTATTATTTTTTAAATATGTGATAAAAAAGGAAATTTATTCATACAAGAAAAGAGGTTATTTTAAAAATGGCAAACATAAAGAGATGGAACGTGATTATTTTAAAAAATATTTTATTCCTATGCAAATTACCATTTTAAAAGAACGAAAGATTTAAAGAAGGATATAATGTAAAGATTAAAAACCGCGATTATTTTAGTACGTTAAAAAGGTAAATTATTCCTACGCAAATTAGTATTTTAAAGAATGATATAACGTAAAGATTTAAAACCGTTTGTTTTTTTTTTTTGTAAACAGATTAAACGGGCAAAAAATTGTGAAAAAATATAGAATTTTTATATTATTATGTTAATATGTGATAAAAAGGAAATTTATTCATATGAAAAAGGAGGATATTTTTTTAGTACGTGATAACAAGAAAAACAATATTTATTCATACGCAAATTACTGTTTTAAAAAGAAAAATTTACTTAAATAGCACTAGAACATAATGACTTTTCCTAAAAATAAAGGAAAGCTTAAAAGAAGGATATAACGTAAAGATTTAAACCCATGTGTTTTTTTATGTGAACATAATAAAAAGGAAAGAAGTGAGAAAAATGATGGAAGGAACGCATAAAGAAAGGTTTACGATTACATAAGGAAAGGTTTATGATTATTAAATCTTATTATAATATTATATTTATAATAATTATAAAATAGCCAAAAGGTAAGTTAATAATTGTGAAGTTAAAATGGTAAGTGGCTGAAATTGTGAAATTATAATTATTAAAAAAGGTATAAATATAATAATTAACGTATTGAAAATTAGAACTTATTAAAAAATGTAAGTTAATAATTGTAGTGGCCGAAATTGTAGTAATACTTATTATAATTATTATATTTATAATAATTATAAAATGGCCAAAAGGTAAGTAAATAATTGTGATGTTAAAATGGTAAGTGGCTGAAATTGTGGATTTATAATTATTAAAAAAGGTATAAGTATAATAATAGCTATTATTTTTATAATAATTAATTAACGTATTGTAAGTGTGAAGTTAATATAGCTATTATTTTTATAATAATTAATGTGAGTAATATAAAATGGTAAGCGTGACGTTAATATAATTATTATATATATAATAATTAACGTATTGAAAATGGGAAATAATTAAAAAAGGTAAGTTATAAAATTGCAAAGCGTAAGGTTTTTAATAAAATTGGAATCAATGTATTATATGCTAATAATTAACCAACGTTATTTTGAATACTGATTGGAAACATATGAAATTATGGTAAGAATAAGTAACTATCATTTTAACCATCGGAAGTTAATATAATTATTTTTATAATAATTAACGTGAGTACTATAAAATGGTAAGCCATATATCGGAAGTTAATAAAATATTATATTTATAATAATTACCATATTAAAAAAGGTAAGTTATACAAATCCAAAGCGTATGTTTTTAATATAGGTAAGTTATACAAATGCAAAGAGTAAGTTTTTGAAAATTGGAAATAATTAAAAAGGGTAAGTTATACAATTATACACCCAGTTTCGAAAAAAATAATTATGGTAAGAATAATTACACCCAATTTCGAAAAAAGTTAACCCTTCTTATTATAATTATAATTATAATAGCCTATAGCCTATTACAATTAAATATACTATAAATATCCCCACAAATTGTACAATAATGTAGTCTATAAAGAAGTCTTTCGAATTTTGTAAAACAATGATGTTTTTAACCTTAAAATAATATAATCTCTATATTTTATTGTATCTCATTTTTATCATTGAAAAATAATTTGAATTTAATAACATAAAAATGACCCGTGCAACGCACGGGTGTGATACTAGTGCTATTAAAAACGTGTATATGATTATTCTTAACATAATTATATAATTATATGATTACCTTGGGTTATATAAAAAGCGTGTGTATGATTATAGTATAATATAATTATGGTATATATAATTATATTTATGTTTAATAGCAAGAAAGGTAATAACCAAAAAATGTAATAATTATAAAATTATTACTCCGTGCAATTATTACCTATATAAATGGTAAGTGTCTGAAATTAGAGTGTCCATTTTTAACCCGTGCACGACGTATGACCATTACATATAGCAATTGTGAAATTAAATGCTAAGTGTCCGAAATTATAGTAAAATAGCTATTGTGAAATTAAATGGTTAGTGTATGATTGTGAATAAAAATAATAAAATAGTTTTTAATAAAATGATTTTTAAGCACGCTACCAATGATTTTTAAGCACAATACCAATGTATGATTTTTAAGCACGCCAGCAAGAATGGTAATAACCAAAAAATTATATAATTAACTACCATTTTTAACCCGTGCACGAATTATTACTCTGTGCAAGAAAGGTAATTTCTATAAAAAATGTTTAAAAGCGTTATTATTAAGTTATTAAAAGTGGAAATAGTTAAAAAGGTAATAATAAACCAACGTATTGATTGTATAACCGTGTAAGTTGGTAATATAATATAATTATAGTAAGAATAATTATACACACAATTTTGAAAATAACTGTGTATGCTTATAGTAAAATATAATTATAGTAAGAATAATTATAGTATAATATAATTATAGTAAGAATTCATATTCATACTTAATTTAAAAAGATGGGAAATCCAATGAGTGCTTTCACGCCCAACCGTTTTGGTCATTACATTAGGTAGGTCAAATTTTATTTGGTAAGTCAAATCCGCCATTAATAAATATTTACCATTTTAATACTATGGATACTGTTACTATAAAAAAGTCCTTTGGGAAAATTTTCTAACGTGATTGAATAAAAAAAGTTAATGGCGGATTTCATTTATAAAACACTCTTTCCATAAAAAATAATAAATTCAAAACGTAAGGTAATTTCAAATTCGCCATTAATAAAGGTTTACCATTTTAATACTATGGATACTGTTACTATAAATATTCATTGGGAAAATTTTCTAGCGCGATTGAATCCAAAAAAAGTTAATGGGAGATTCCATTTATAAAACACTCTTTCCATTAAAAATATTAAATTAAAATCTGCACATAATACAACCGTATTACTATAATTACTATTTTATTTATTATTCAAAATGGAAGGTAATTTCAAATCCGTCATTAATTAAGGCAATCCTACTTTAATACTATGCAAATAATATGGAAAGACCGTGTTACTATTTAATTAGTGTTTTATTTATTATTCAAAACATAAGGTAATTCTAAATCTGCCATTAATTAAGGTTTACTATTTTAATACTCCGTATTTTAATATTATGGAAATAATATGGAAAGACTGTGTTACTGAATGGAGTGAATGGATTAGTATTTTATTTATTATTGAAATCAGAAGGTAATTGTGAATATAATTAGTAAGTAAAAAAATTGGTATTATAATAAAAGATTATACGGAAAATATATAAAATGGTGATTGGCACGTGATTGACTAAAAAAAGCTACTGACACCTTTCATTAATAAAACACACTTTGCATTAAAATTATTACTTTAAAACATGGACATAATACAACCCTGATAAGCATTACATTAGGTAGGTGTGAAGTTTAAATAGTAAGTATAAAATTGGTAACTAAAAAAAATAGCATTACTATTTAATTAATTTTTACTTAGGTCAAATCCGCCATATCATTAATATTATTATTTCCGTAACATTGTTTACAATTAAATATTTAATACTATGGAACTAATATGGAAAGACCGTATTACTATTTAATTAGTCTTTTAGTTATTATTTAAAACGGAAGAAAATAACATATACAACGCAAAAATGACGTAAAAATGATCCTTGCAATGCACGGGTGTGATACTAGTTCAATTTAAATAACTTGGAGGCCCCTACATTTTCAAAAAAAATTACATTTTCGAAAAAAACATAAGGGAGACATTTCATCCATCCACTTATTAATAACCGTTAAAAATATATTTTTCACATTTTGTCCTTACTATAGTCATTTTTATTATGTTTATTTTTTTATATCAGATGACCATTTTTAACTCATGAAATAGACTAAGATTAGAAATTTAAAAAAAAATTGGAAAAAAAATAAAGAAGAAAGAAACTAAAAAGTGAACACCTTGAGCTTTATTAACATAAAAAGAAAACCCTCTAAATAAGAGTAAAACATGTGTCATATCCTGAAAATAGGAGCTTAAACTTAAACTCCTCTGAATAGGAGTAATTAATGATATTTTGTGTCAATTATTTCTAACTGCATAAAGTTGCCCCATAGCCTCCCCTTTCTCTCTCTTTCTTCGCACAATTACATTGCAGTTCTTGCACCTATCGCCGTCGCTGGCAACCTTCACCAGCGTTGCTCTAGCTTTTACAGTGCCGCCCAACCTCCTTCTCTCTCTTTCCCATTCCCTCGCATAGCCCTGCGTCCCCACACCCCATCTGCCACAGCCCACAAGTCTGATCTTGCATGCCCCTACAGATAAATTTTATTATGCAAAGCTTGAACTCCATGGCTAAGTTTGTTTTGCTTTTACTTTAGCCAACTTTTTTCATTGACGTTATGATAGAGAGTGTTTCTTCTCATTATGTTTTCTTTTTTACATTATGTAGTTTCTTATTTGTTTTTATGTAGTGCAAAATTTTGCATTATTGGTTGTCATAATTTCCATTGCAGTTTTTTATATGATACGGTGTCATGTTTAACATTATGCAGCACGAAATTTTGCAGTATTAATTGTCTTAATTGGCATTGAAGCATTTATTGTCATAATTGACATTGAATCTTGGATTGAACGTAAATAGGAGCTAAATTATTAAAATGGAGTAAGACACCACCTACTCCCCATTCCCAAACTCTTTCTTGATCCTACGAATTGCTTCATTCGCTCCACCCTGGTCCATTTCCGTCGCCCATCCCATCCCACTATGTTAGAATCGTCGCAACCGCCGTTGTCACCTAATTGCAGCACCATCGCCACCGTCATTAACCCCACCCATCTCAAACTCGTCACAGATCTCTCTCTTCCGCCGCTCATCCCCTTCTTTTCGATTTTAACCGCCACCAAATCAGAACGCCATCACCGCCCACGCCGTCTCACCTCCATCTTGCTCCCTCAAAGCCTGATTTCAAAAGTAAGTGAGTTCTCTTTTGATCTTTAATTAAATTTTATTTTCTTTGAATTTTGTCATCGGCAGTCATGTAGGGCAATGCATTTGGTTTGACAGTATGCGTTTGTGTGACACTCTGATTAGGTTCACATTGTGGCATTACATATGAGCATTTGTGGCACTATATATATGTATACGTGGCATTATATATTGTCATGTGTCATTATATGGTGTTATATTTGGCATTATGACACTACATTAACAGTTAATGTGACACTCCGATGATGAAAGTAGAGATTGTGATGGTAGTGTCAAGTGGCTTAGAAAAATCAGTCCTTTTTGTGAAAAAAAGGAGCTGCGTCCAATTTTTTTAAAGCAAATGTAAAAAAATAAGACATTTTAAGGGAGCCCACATTATAAGTGGTGATATAAAAAGTTGGTTGGCAAGATTGTGAAACCATTATGACGAATTGAAACCAATATTAATGAGTCATCATGCCTTTTCAAATGAAGATTTAAGAATTGAAATCAATCATAAAAAAGCAATCTGGAGAAAAAGAGAAATGAATGGGGCCTCACTATGAAATAAAGCCCAGCGGAGTCGTAATCATGCTTACCTAATAAAAATCATCCGCAGTCTAATTAGGAGAAAGTGTGGAAATGATTTGATTAATTAAGTCATTTACTCGGGGAGTTTAAGTTTGAACTCTTACTTTTAGGATATGATATATGTTTTACTCCTATTTTGGTCCTTCTCCCTAACATAAAACCATTACATGCAAAATAGAATGTTCTAATTAATTAATTTGGTCATTTGGTTAATTAATCTTTGAAAAATTATTATGTCCATTTGTCTATGAATGAGAAAAATAATTTAGTCAATCAATTCTAGCACATTAATGTGTTGGAACCCACTTTATATTGCGATAAACTAAAGTCGTGTTCATTTCTGACAGGTTTTGATAATTGTCAAACCGCCGTGGATATGAAGAGTTTCGTTGAACAACTTAAGGCGTGAAGAAAGGCATGAAACAAGACCAAGAGACTCAAGGACAAGATCAAGAATGGAAGACTTACTCGAGTCGGTCTTATTATGATCAAAACCGACAATCAATTCAAGTCTCAATTCTCAAAGAGTCAAAATAATGTTACTAAATCATAAAACGTTTTTATGCATCAAAATAAACGTTTTCATAAAAAAAATTAATGGTTCAAAATCCCGGGTCCTTGCCCAAACCAAAACCACATCGGTCGGCGCTCGGCATTCGGCGTCTGACATTTGGCGACCGACATTCGGCGTCGGAACGAACTTAGTGGTTTTAAACATTTTAAACCTCGTTTTTACTTCTGGGTATATTTAAAAGGTTCCCAAACAAATATTTTTTAACAACCACTTTTGTATTTTGGTCAATTGGTCTAACACGCACTACGCCAAAAAAGGTGTCAGACCACTATTGATTAACTACTGTTTATGGAAAAACAGTAGTTAAAAAAATTCAAACTACTGTTTGTTGTTGTTGGCTACAAAAGTAGTAGTCTAGCTATTATGCTTAAAACTATTTTTAAAGTTTCGAGAAACAGTATTCTAATATTAGTTGTCTGTGTCATATCAAAATACAGTATTTGTTATCATAGTTGTCAATAATAAGTTAAGAATACTCTTTTAAACAGTAGTCTAGTTATTCAGTCTAGAACTGTTTTTAAAGTAATGAGAAACAATAATCTATTGCTAGTTGTCTGTGTCATATAGTATTTTTGGCACTATTGTTTATTATAAGAATACAATACTCTTTCTTAACAATAGTCTAGATACTTAGCCAACAACTGTTTTTAAAGTTCATAGAAACGGTAATCTATTAGTAGTTGTCAGTGTCATATCAAAATATGGTTTTTGTTGCCATAGTTGTCTATAATAAATTATGAATACTAATTTTAAACAATAGTCAGACTATAAAGCCTAGAACTTTTTTTAAAGTTATGAGAAACGGTAATGTATTACTAGTATTCTGTGTCACACAGGTTTTTTTCACAATTGTCTAGAATAAGTTAAGAAAACTCTTTTAAAGAGTAGTGTGGATAGTAAGCATAGAACTGTTTTTAAAATTATGAGATATGGTACTCTATTACTAATTTTTGTGTCATATGATTGTTTTGTTAGAGTTGTTTATAATAATTTAAGAATACTTTCTTTAAATAGTAGTTTAGCTATTAAGTCTCAAACTTTTTTAAAGTTCCAAGACATGATAACCTTCACTACAATAAATATGTGTACGCCATCTAACGTTACTTTCGTAATTTTGGGCAAAACTTTAGACAACAATCAAATAGCCGCTGTTTAAAACAATTACTATGTATCATTTTAAAAAGTAAACACTTTTATTGAAAAAAATAAAAAGCACATGGACAAGCTGTGTAATGTCCCGCTACACACAAAGGGAATTGGAAACCCATACAATCAATCAATCTCACTCATAAAAGAAAAAAAAGAAAAAAGAAGATGGCGAACCAGTCAGCAACAAGCTCCACTTGTTGGGCGAGATAACCTAAGTTCTTCCAAATACCCCAACCGAAAGGGTGAAGAAGAGACAAAGGGCGGCCTACCAGCAGGACCCAATTGGCAAAAATAAACATATAACTCGGCTCAAAATCAATTGGTATTACCTCCAAGAATGAGGTAAAACCGAGGACCAACAGGAGGAATCAACACCCACGCTGCCCAAATCCATACTCCAATTTCCAAAACAAAATCAGCTCAAAATACGTGAGGTGAAGGGATGCTACTGCCCAGAATCCAGTAGCACTTCCTTTGAAGATTTGATCTGATCTTATTATATTCGAATTTCATTTGATCAGATTAGATCTGTTTTGGCTTAATTCGATCTAATTAGGTCCGATCTCATCCTTTTAAAGATTATATAAGGAAAATAGGACACAACCTATATAAAAGTTTAAATTTTCTTAGAAGATTTGATATGATCTTATTGGTTTTGAATTTGATTTGATCCGATTAGATCTGTTTTTGTTCGATTTGATCTAATTACGTAGGATCTGATGCATTTAAAGATTATATCAGGAAAATATAGGACACAACATATACAAGTAAATAGATCTTTTTGAAGATTTGATATGATCTTATTGGATTTGAATTTGATTCGACCCGATTAAATCTGTTTTGGTCTAATTCGATCTAATTAGGTCCGATTTAATGCGTTTAAAGATTAGATCAGACAAATAGGACACAACCTATATAAGTGAATAGATTTCCTTCAAGTTTTGATCTCATCTTATTGGATTGAATTTGATTTGATCCGATTAGATCTATTTTGGTTTGATTTGATCTAATTAGATTCGATTTGATGCATTTAAAGTTTATATCACAAAAATAAGACACAACCAACACGAGTAAAATGTTTTTTTAAAGATTAGATCTGATTAGATCTATTTTGGTTTGATTCAATCTAATTTGATCTGATATGATGCATTTAAGGATTAGATTAGGCAAATATGACATAACCTATACAATTAAATTTTTTTTTAATATTCGATCTGATCTTACTAGATTTGAATTTGATTCGATTCGATATTTTTGATGATTAGATCTGATCTTATTGGATTTGACTTTGATTTATTCCGGTTAGATCTATTTTTGTCCGATTTGATCTAATTAGTCCGATTAGTTATATTTAAAACTCTTTTAATTTGATTTAGTCTAATCTGATATGATGAGATCTCATTTCATTAGATATCATCTAAACAACATATAAACATGTTAAATTGAGATGCAGTGGCTCACATGAAATATGCAAGCAATAAGATCTGATTGAATTTGATTTGATCTTATCTTATCTAATTTGATTAGATCTAATCTTGACTGATCTAATTGGAATAGATCTAATCTGCTTGATCTAATTGTAGTTATATTTAAAACTCTTTTAATTTGATTTGATTTAATCTTATTTGATGAGATATGATTTAATTAGATATCATCTAAACAACATATAAACATGTTAAATTGAGATGCAGTTATCTGATTTGGTATAATCTTATCTGTCTGTGTTTTTTTGAAATACAATAAGTATAAACATGTGAAACTGAGATGAAGAATATAAAAATGAATTTTAAAAATTTATAATTGAGACGAGAATATATTAAAATGTATTTTTAAAAAAAAATTAATTAATGTTAAATCTTTTGAGTAATTTGTTTGAAATGAAATCTAATAATTTAACCAAAAATTGAGAGAATACATAATTTTTTGTTGAAATGAATTGAAAGGTTAATATGCCTTGAATCTGTATTGTGTTGCCCGACAGTATGCTAGAACTCTGTACTCTAGAACCTCTGTCATAATAAAATTCGTCTCTGTTCTTGCCCGTGGACATAGCCAACACAACGTTGGTCAGTTGGTGAACCACGTAAAATCTGTATGTCTTTACGCTTTCGTTTACTTTGATTACTCAATTACGCTTTTTGTTTACTTTATAAAATATTTCAAAATATTATTTTATTTAAGTGATATACAATATATATTTTATTTAATTTTAGATAAAAGATTTAAAATGATTGATTGCAAAAAGTAAAACTGAACAAATACTCGAAGTCTGAAAACTAAAACATTTTGCATCCCCTTCTCCAAAGCAGCAGTGCATTTTGACAACTTCCTCCTCAAAATTTAGAATTCCTCTTTACTTTAGTTTTCAAAATCACCTTAAATTTTCAGAATCCCTCCTTAAATTTTCAGAATCCCTCCTTTTTTTTCTCTTTTGCTATCTAACAATTGCAGGTCATCCTTCACACTCGGGTACTCTGCGTGCACCCAACATAATGGAGGTGGGGTTTCTCTCTAGGAAACCCGAATGAACAGTGCCGCGAGGCTGTTCTTCTCCATTTCTCCTTCATTTTGAGTTCTTTTCTTCTGATTTTTGGAACTCTGGCTTCGCCTACAGCGGGTGATTCCATATTAGAGGTTGAATCGCTGATTTTGCGGCTGAATTATGAATAATCGAAGGTCAACGCTTGGGATGGTACTGTTCACTCGCGAACTTTGCAGCTTGATTCACGTTGTTCCAAGAACTTTTGTTGGCCAATTTTCTCAGATTATGGGCGATTTGTGATCCTCTTTCAAGGTATGAGAGTGGATTTCATTCCTGTTTGATTTTCATTCGATTTTTGGATTTTGAGGCTGGGTTTACCCTGTTCATTTTGCGACATTGGAGTGCGATTGGCACTGGTCCATGCCTGATTTTGGGTCCAGCTATTGTGGGTTCTCATCTGCAATGTTGAGGACTTGTTTGTGTTGATTTTGGTCTTGCGGTCTAGCAAACTTGTTTGTTCTTGATGAATGACTGTCTGGATTTGTACCACTAGGCATAATTAGGCCTGTGTTTTTGTTGATGTTTTACGTGAAAATCGGTCAAAACCGACAACACGTGGCAAACGACCTCAAAGACTTAGTTTTTATCAAACAAGACTTGATTTCACTATTTTATACCATATACAATGTTTTTCAACCTTGGTTTTTACCTTTGGGAACACTTTGTTTTTGGACCTTGATTTTTCAAGTTAAGTTTTCGCAGGGATGGTTTTAACCAGTACTCGATTGTCATGTGGCATCGACTGTTGGGTGCTGCAGTTTCTGATCAATAAGATCCAATAATCGTTTGACACTCATTGTCACTCGATTATTTGTGTTTTTCTACAAAACCGGAATTTTAAGAGAGGCTTGATAGTCGAGTGACAAAACTTGACAATCGACTACCAGTGTTACCGTTGCCCTCCAACGAATAGAATTTCAAATTTTTGGACATAGAATCTTTTTATACTCGATTATCATGCTTTGACAATCGACTATCACTCTATGATTCTAAAAAATTTATCTTCATGCTGTGGGAGTTCTTGCAACGGTTACACCCAATTTTGGGGTATGAAATGGCACCCAAATCATCTCATTTTACACACAATTCTTCAACATTTCAATACTCTTTCATTGCATAATCATTCTTCATATTTCTTATCTATTTGAGAGCCAATTCTTGAAGAAATTGTCGTGTTCTTGAGCGTTTACTAGTTCACTCATATTTGTTAGTCGGTTTAGTTGTTGTGCCCACGCCTTAGAGGGGGGTGAATAAGGCGTTTTAAAATCTTTTCGGAGTTTAATAAAAAAGGTGTTGGCAAATGCGGAAGCAATAAGTAAAACGCAAAAATAAAAGCGTAAAGTAAATGCACACCGATTTTATACTGGTTCGGGAACTCCCTACTCCAGTACCTGAAGGCTCCTCCTTAAGGATTTCCGAATCCACTAAGTCTCGGTCTCTTGAACTCCGTCAAAGCACCGCACTAGTTTGGCAAACAAACCTTGCCGATAGGATTCACTCCGAGATTTTACAACGGCTATCTCGTACCGTTTCCCCAAGGATTTCAAAGGCTATCCTTGAACCTTTACCCAAGGATTTATACGGCTATTCTTAACCGTTACAACGTGAGAATTTAACGGCTATTCTCGACCGTAAGAAGGTGTGTTTGAAAAACACGAACAAGAGTTCTACACAACGGCTTGAATATAAAATTGAAGAATAAAACTTAGCCGGTGTAGAAGGAGATTATACTCTCTCAAAAATACAATTCAAACTTATGAATATGAGAGTATATAACTAGAAACACAAGCTCAAAGTGTGTGTATAAAAATCAGGAGTTTAAGGCTTTTGAAATAGCCAAAATATTGGAAAGAATTAATAAAAGAATGAACACACTTAAAATATAAAGAGAGGATGTTTAGAGCTTTGTTTCTTGAAGAAATATGAAGGATTAGGCTTGTATTTATAGTGGAAGATGCTAATTAGCCGTTGGGAGGTGATTAGGGTTGATTTAATTCAAATTTCGCAATCAGGAACAGTGCTGCCAACGGCTCCGGTAGGCAGGTGCCGTCCACACGGTATCATGGTACCGTGCGTACGGTAGGGGGGGGGGGTACCGTGAGAGGCGGTACCTCGGTACTGTGTAGCACAAAAACTTCATCCGGTTCTGGCGGCACCTAGTTAGGACGGGTGTGTCCATCCGTTCCGGCTTACCGTACGGTACCTGGGTACCGTCTCACGGTATAAGGGTACCGTGTGGCAGTATACCCTACCGTCCGGGGGTACCGTGCCACTGTCCTGATTTTTCCAAAATTCCCGTAATCCTTCGTGTTTGAGTTTAAAACCTTTTAGACATTTGAAAATGTTTATGGGATTGTTTTAAACATATTTTGTGAATGCATTTGAGCTTGTGAATATAGGTATATAAAATCATATTCTTACATTGTTTTTCTGCCTAAATTCTACGCTAGTTTAGTGTTTCGACTTCATTCTTGAGAACCGAATCTTAATGGATTCTTGTTGTACCTGAAACACTTAAACAAACGTCAAGCTCTTATATTGTTTGTTAACATCAAAACATGAGGCTTAGCAAACCAAGGCTAACAATATCTACTCTTTGTGAGAGTTTTATCCTTGAGTGTTTAAGTGTTTTTACACACTTGAAGGGAGGTTGTTGTTGGGGACTTGTCATGCTGGCCAAAACAAATTAAAAATTTATAAATAACCTTAGCTAACCCCCAAAATAGAATCAAATAAAAACTATAGCTAGAGCAAGTAAGGGTCGATCCCACAGAGGAAGTTTGTACTTTTGAAATCATTTAAGCATGCACACACATTGTCACTAAACAAAACTAACTACTACACATATGATAAGACGTATAAAACTTATAATAAAACTTATTATAAAAATAAACACTAAAACTTATAAATAACTTATATAACAAAGAACTTATAATATAACTTATAAACAAACACTTATTAAATAAACTTAGTAAATAAAAACCTATACTAATATAACACAAGGGGGTTGTTGAATAAAAAGTAAATATTTTTTTTTTTGGTTTTTTATTTTTCTTATTTTTTTGATTTTTTGATTAAATGGGGGAAAACAAGCTCAAAAGATAATCAACTTCTTCAACCAAGGTAACCTGAAGAACACCGCCAAGAACCCGAAACAAAATGAAAAAAAGAGAATAAACACAAGCTGAACATTACACGTATAATAGGCACGTTGACAATATATTACGTAACTTACGCACTTAAGAATAGAGAAAATCAATCAAAGGCCGAGTCGATTCATTTCCTTAACCACGATATGGAGGATTGTCAACTCTCCACACGGCTCGACGTCATGCAATTCAAAGGCCCGTTTTGAAATATACCTTAGAACCCCAACTCTCTATTCAAGCATGAGAACATACTTCCACTATAGAAAAAGTTTATAAAAGAGAGAATCTATTATGCATTCAACTCTCATACATAATCTATTCACAAACCGCCAATACCCTATGTATTTTAACAAACTTTTTCTCCTAATGATGAGCACATTTCATAGATTTCCATGAACTTCTCAAACCAATGACGTTTTTTCTATTCACATAGATGAACACAACATACTTTCAATAAATCAAGAATCGTTTTTGAGCTTAAACAACCTCAAATTAATAAAAATAACAAACGAACACACGAAAAAATACACAATCACTCAATAACGAATTCTAAGAAAAATGAATCATGGGGCTAACAAAGGACCATGATTTAAATATCTTAAAAGTACTAAGAAATGAGGGAATAAAATATGACATTTTGTGATTTAACAGAGAGTTCGAACGAGATCTCTTTACCGAGTTTTGTGATGAACTTGGCATCAAGCATAACTTCTCTGCTCCACGTACACCAAAACAAAATGGCGTGGTGGAACGTAAAATCGATTTCTCGAGGAGATGGCTAGAACTATGCTCGATGAGGCAAATTCCTAAGTATTTTTGGGCGGATGCCGTGAGTACCTCGAGCTACGTGTTAAACCGAGCCGTCATTAGACCGATACTCATGAAAACCCCATATGAACTATACAAATGAAGAAAGCCAAACCACTCCCATCTTCGAGTCTTTGGTTGCAAAGGTTTTGTTCGTAATAATGGAAAAGATAACTTGGGTAAATTTGATGCAAAGTCTGATGAAGGAATTTTTATTGGTTACTCTTTGCGTAGTAAGGCCTATAGAGTCTTCAACAAACGCACCTTAACCATTAAGGAATCTCCTCACGTTGTGTTTGCTGAAAGTGATACTCGCTTGGTGAGAAAGGTCTCTTGTGATGATCTTGTAGATTCGTTGGAGAACATCTATGAAGAAGGAAGTAGCTCAAAGGAAGCACAAGATGAAGAAGAAGAGCCACCTATGGACGAGGAACAACCACGAGAGGAAGAGACGCCAATGCCAATGGCGTGGAGGAACTCAAAGGACCATCCTCTTCACAAGGTAATCGGTGACATCTAACAAAGGGTAAGTACTCGTAATTCTCTTAGGGACACCGTAGGTCACATGGCTTTCATTTCTCAAATTGAACCTACAACCATTTCGGAAGCAATTGATGATGAACATTGGACCTTGACAATTCAAGAGGAGCTTAACCAATTCAAACAAAACGACGTTTGGGAATTGGTGCCAAGACCCGATGATCATACCATAATTGGTACAAAATGGGTGTTCCGTAACAAACTTGATGAAAACGGGATAATCACTAGAAAAAAGCTAGGCTCGTAGCTAAAGGCTACAATCAAGAAGAAGGCATTGATTTCGTAGAAACTTATGCACCAGTAGCACGTCTAGAAGCTATTCGTTTATTACTTGCTTTTGCTTCATCTATGTATTTTAAACTGTACTAAATGGATGTTAAGAATGCCTTCCTCAATGATTTTATTCAAGAGGAAGTGTATGTTGATCAAACCCCGGGCTTTGAGGATTTTGAGCACCCGAACTATGTCTTCAAACTAAAGAAAGCACTCTACGGTCTCAAACAAGCACCTCGTGCTTGGTATGAACGTTTGAGCAAATTTCTTTTGGACAACGGGTTCAAACGGGGGAAGATTGACACTACGCTTTTCATCAAGAGTAAAAACGATAACATCCTCTTGGTACAAGTTTACGTAGATGACATTATATTCGGTGCTACTAACGAATCTCTGTGCAAGGATTTTTCAAACTTAATGACAAATGAATTTGAGATGTCCATGATGGGAGAACTCAATTTCTTCTTGGGCTTACAAGTTAAACAAATGAGAGAAGGAACTTTCATTTGTCAATCAAAGTATTTCAAGGAGGTTCTCAAAAGATTTGAAATGGATGGCTCCAAGGCAATGACTGTTAGAATAAGTGCCCTTCACTAGAGGGGGGGGGGGTGAATAGTGAGGCACGAGAATGTTTATAAATTTTCGCGGAATAAGAATCGCAGGGATAAAGTAAAGAGCAGAATAAAAAGCGTAAAGGGAGCCCACCAAGATTTATACTGGTTCACCATAACGTGTGGCTAGTCTAGTCTCCCGAGAGACTCTCTCGAGCTACACTACTTTCGTTAAGCTTACATGTGCTTAACAAAACGTTACAACCTGAGAACTCAAGTCCCACGAGCCTCAACGACACTTGCTCGGAGAAACCGCACTCCAAGACTTCAATCCGAAGGAAATACCTTTCCTTCGTACAACCAAGGAAACAAGCTTTCCTTAACGTGTATACAACACTAAAACACTCACGAACAAATACTCTCTTTTAGAGTGGATATTGAGTAAAATATATACGCTCAAGAACAACTCAAACTTCACACAATTTGGCTCTAGAAAGCTATGGAAAAAGATGTTATATGAATGCAATGATAATGTGTGTAATGTGAAGTGAATTGATATGTAATGCAAACCCAAACACCCCTTTTTATAGTGCCAAAGTAGGCTCCAACGGATCAAAACATTTAAGGGGTGATTAGCATGATTTGTGGGATGGATATTAAAATGTGAATCTGCAGGAAATCAGCTTACCCAACGATGTATGGAACTACCCATCGCTGGTAAGCCATTTTTCCTTCAGTTCTAAAGACAACGGTCACCTACCCATCGATGGGTAAACACTTCCCATCACTGGGTGGGAGGTTGCAATTGACTTTCAAACAAGGAAAGAATCAGGCTTAAATGCCTTACAACAGTCATGCCTAACCAGCGATGGGTATGCCCACCCATCGCTGAGTACCCAGCGATGTGTCCAAGTCCCCATCGCGGGGTAAGGACATTCTGACTTGTGTTAATATTGAACCCAGGCTTGTACAACGATGGGTGGAACTCCCCATTGCTGTGTGGCATGGTTCTGGAATCCAATTGAGCTAAAGGACCGCTTACCCATCGATGGGTAATGCCTCCCATCGCTGGGTTGATGGCTAGTCAAAAACCTGGGGTTTTTGCCTGAACCATGGCTTAGTCGACCGATGCTAAATCCAGTCGAAAAAAATGAAGTTCTCCAAAATAAAAACCAAATGTTGGAAACTCTTATATAATGTATTTTATGTAGAAATCAGGTATAAAAACTTAAAGACCATTTCATTAAGGTAAAAACCATGGCTAGCCAAGTTTATGCCGTGGTTTTAAAGTTTTTAGTTTTTACCACTTCACGTGGTTTTTACCAAACGACCAAAAACAAACGGTGGTTTTTGAAGCGTTTTTGTTGGAGAACTATTTAAATATACCTATAAGTAAAAACCAATCATAAAATGTTGAAAACCACTTGGTTGTTTCGGACACCAAAAACCGACACCGATAACCGAATGCCGGAACGCCGATTTCTAAAAACTGAAAGCCGATTTCTGAAAGCCGAACGCCGGATGGCTTGGTTTTTAGTTTGGGAGAACACCAAGTGTTTTTAATATGTTTAAACATGTTTGAAAATCATTTTTATGATATGTGAAATGCAATAAAAAATGTTTTAGCCTTAAGAGCCAAAGTGCAAAGCTTGGGTCGGTCTTAATCACATTGTGACCGACTCAACGACACTAAAGACTACGGTCTTCGTTCTTGGTCTCTTTTAGCTCTTGTTCTCTTACTTTCTTCTCATATTTGTTTCTTGCCTTGTATATTCAACAACTTGTCTCGTTAAGGGCGATTTGGCATTATCAAAATCTGTCATAAAAACGAACGCAACTTTAGTACGATAAAACGATAAACCCGTGTTTCAACAATGGCTACCCCGATGAGCACCTTTGAACACTTGAACAAATATGAAAAGGGTAAGGAAGTAGATGTAAAGAAGTATCAAGGTATGATTGGAAGCCTTCTTTATCTTACCGCTATTAGACCCGATATCATGTTTAGCGTTTGTTTATGTGCAAGGTATCAATCTTGTCCGAAAGAATCGCACTTGACAACGGTGAAACGGATAATGAAATATCTTGTTGGGACAATGAACGTTGGACTTTGGTACCCCAAAGGGTCTCCTTGTCATCTTTTTGGCTATTCCGACTCGGACTTTGCTGGTTGTAGATTAGACCGTAAAAGCACGAGTGGGACATGTCACTTGCTTGGTAGTTCGTAAGTTTCATGGTTTAGTAAGAAGCAAGTCAATGTTGCGTTATCCACAACCGAAGCGGAATATGTTGCTGCCGGAAGTTGTTGTGCTCAAATCCTTTGGATGAAGCAACAACTAGTGGACTATGGCCTTAGTATCGATCATGTTCCTCTTCGATGTGATAACACTAGCGCCATAAGCTTGACGAAGAACCTCGTTCTTCACTCAAGGATGAAACATATTGACATTAGGCATCATTTCATTAGAGATCATGTTCTCAAAGGTGATATCAAAATTGAGTTCGTTGAAACACACAACCAATTAGCCGACATTTTCACAAAACCTTTAGAGAAAGAGTTGTTCTTCCGCATTCGAAGTGAACTCAGAATTCCTGACTCCACGATAATCTAATTTGTGCATTAAATATTTTTTTGATCATTACTAACTTGAACGTCGGTGACGTTTTTAACTCGTTTTGCAGGGCTCTTTTAGACTTAAATTTCAGGTGTCAAAGTCAGGGGGGAATAAGAAAAGTCAATAGCTGACTTTAGGACAAAGTGTCAGTCGACTATCACACTTGTGATACTCGATTATCACAGCCCGCGGAAGTTAGGGGCAAATCTGCTGAATAGCTCAACTATCGAGTGTCAACTTATGGATACTCAAATAACAAGGGTCTCTGGACTTTTCAGACTTCAGGAGCAAACTTGTGTCAGTCGACTTTCAAAAGCCTTCTAATCGACTAACAAGGCCTGCACGTTCTTCAGTGGAAAACTAGAGGAAACCGATAATCGATTGACACCATGTGACAATCGACTAACAACGGTAGATTTTCAAAAATCTGACCGTTTTATAGCCATTTGAAGTGCATTAAACACACTTTTTGACTTCCCCAATGGATCTTCAGCCTCCTACACTATATATTGGCGATTTCTATTCATTTTTTACTCACTCAAATCACTTTTTCTCAATATATTCATCATCTTTCATCCTTTTCCTTAATTTCTTGCAATTGTTCTTCACACTTTTGCAAATTTTCTGCAAATTTCTTGTTTTTCTCTGTATCTCTTGTTCAAATGGCAGGCAGACAAAGAAAAATATCCCGCACCGGAAAGAACGTTGCATCCTCCTCGGGTCCTCCACCACCACTGGTGCACAAGTATCTTGACGGGTCGTTCCTTTGGTTCAATGACCGTGCAGAGGCGACTATATTCTCGGAGAAGTTCGAGCACCGGGAAATTCTTCCTCCCCGGTTCTCCACTGCCCGCTTCATTCACGAGTCCATTCCTCAAGAGGCAAGGAACATTCTCTCCCGGGGAAACTTCCTCGACCTCCTCTACATAAAAAAGGATCACTTTCAACCCTTTCTTGTTCTGGCTTTCTACTTGAATTTGTAAAAGGATGATGACAGAGCGTTGATTTCAAACGTTAACGGGGTGGACATCTACTTGAATGAGGAGAACGTTCAAATCATCACTGGGCTTCATCGTGAAGGAGAAGAACTCAGCCTCTACATCGGAGAGGGAGGGGCACGGTTCAACGAAGCTGCACTGTTAGAGGAAGTTGGCATCCAAAACTTCATCCCCACTCCTCAAAAGCTCCGTCCCACAATCACTCCCATGAATCCCGTGTTTCGATTCATTTTTTATGTATTGACACAGATTCTCAAGCCAAGGAAATTCAACCACACCTCTCTCTCCCAAGAGGACACCAAAACACTTTATGCGATGATTCACAACGCCAACATAAATTGATGTAAATGTGTGACGACTCACATGTTTAGCGCTACCTCTGACAACCGGCCGCTTCCCTACGCCCTCCTCGTCATGGCAATACTTGATGAGTACCACATCAAGACTGAGGTTGGGCCGAAGCAAAAAGGGACGAAGCATTGGGAGATTGATGAATCTTCCTTCCACTCGGGAAACAATGAATCTCCGTTCTCGCAGCCTCGTCCACGCCGTCAACCAAGGGCAGCTTCTTCAAACGCTCCATCTCTGTCCGAGCAAATGGCCGCTCTGACCGCCACTCTCTCTCGGATCGACACCAACGTCACACAAACGACCCAAAATGTCAACACATTGAGCCGTGACCTTCACGGATATTTTGACTTTGTCAACTACCCATACGCTCAAATGGTCCCGTACGCTCCTCCCTCAAACTTCGGGGGTGAACCAAGTGGGGCAAATGACGTTGAAGATGTCGATGAGGAAGAAGAGGAGAACGAAGAAGATGAAGAAGAAGAGGATGAAACCGAAGAAGAAGAAGAAGAAGAAGAAGAAGAAAAAGAAGAAGAAGAAGAAGAGGAAGAAGAAGAGGATGACGATGAAGAAGTTGACGAAAGCAAACTCCTCGATGATTCTTCTGCGGAGTTCTAGAGCCTTAGCTCTTTTCTATCTTTCTCTTCTTATATTATGTCATTTTGTTTTTAATTCTTCCGTTGTGTACTCCACTTTTCCCTTATTTAATAAATAAAATCTTTATGGTTTTAAATCTTTTTGTTAATGTCAAAAGGGGGAAGATAAGGGCTATGCATATATTAAGGGTGAATTTTTATTAAGGGGGAATTTCTTCAAAAAGATCAAAACCTCATGCATATCCCCGTCTTGTTTGCCATTATCAAAAAGGGGGAAATTGTTGGAACACACTTTATATAGTGATAAACTAAAGTCGTGTTCATTTCTGTCAAGTTTTGATAATTGCCAAACCGCCGTGGATATGAAGAATTTCGTTGAACAACTCAAGGCATGAAGAAAGACATGAAACAAGACCAAGAGACTCAAAGAAAAGATCTAGAATTGAAGACTTAGTCGGGTCGGTCTTATTGTGATCAAAACCAACAATCAGTTCAAGTCTCGGTTCTCAAAGAGTCAAAATAATTTCACAAAATCATAAAAATGTTTTATGCATCAAAATAAATGTTTTAATAAAGTTTTTTTAATGGTTCAAAATCCCTGGTCCTTGCCCAAACCAAAGCCTTATCGGTCGGCGCTCGGCATTCGGCGTCCGCAATTGGCGTCCAGGATAGTCTTGGAGTGCGGTATCTCCGAGCAAAGGCGTTGAGGCTCGTGTGACTCGAGTTCTCAAGTTGTATTGGTTTTTTGAGCACCTTTAAGCTTAACGGAGTTAGTGTAGCTCGAGAGAGTCTCTCGGGAGGCTGGATTAGCCACACGTTGTGGTGAATCAGGATAAAATTTGGTGTGCTCCTTTCTTACGCTCTTTACTTTATCGTCCTCGCTTTTAAATTTATGCGATTTTGTTTTAAACGCTATTCACCCCCCCTCTACCGTTGGACCTTTATTCTAACATAATGATGCCTAGAGATAGGATAAAATTATTGGAGTTATTGTGACAGAATTACTCACTAGCTAAATTAATTAGTTAATTTAATAATCCAACTAGTTAAAATATATGAAAAATTCCTACTACCTGAAATCAATTCATATTCCCTTTTTGTCAAACAAATCATATCATTATTTTTCCCAACTCATTTTCAATTTCAACCACAAAAACCTTTCAAATTTAGAAGGCTCCCAACACTGATGAAGTGATGAGTAAAATCTTGCCTAACTATATTTTAATAAAAAATTATTTTTACACCAATCCACGTGAATACGACACGGGATTAAATGGAACTCTTTTAGAGTGAAATTTACTACCTCTAAAACTCTTTCTTCAGTATCGCAACTCTACATCCCTCGATGTCTTACTGACATAGTAAACCGGGCGTTGTACACCATCCTCTTCTCGCATAATTATTGTGCTCACTGTGGAGTCTGAAATGGCTAAATACAAAACCAAAGTGTCACCTGACTCCAATTTGGACAACACGGGGGGATTGGCCAGGTATTTCTTCAACTCCTCAAATGCTTAATGGCACTTCTGCGTCCATTCGAGCGTTGCCTTCTTCTTGATTATGGTGAAAAAGGGATGAGCTTTTTCTACGAGTTTGGACAAAAATCTGTTCAGGGCCGCCAACCTCCCAGTCAGCCGCTGCACCTACTTGGCCGCCAACCATGCTGTTACTTCATCCAAGGGAGACAATATTCTCAAGACTGTAATATACTTTTAAAAAGTTGGTTTGTACCACCTCAACTCAAAGCTCGGTCAGTGAGCATTTTTTGTATCCAATAATTCTTAGTGATCATGTAGAAGAGGTAGAGTTTGACGTGCTTCAATGTACAAAATCTCAATAGCACATGTTCCCTGTCATGTCCATGTTTTTTTAAACAAGTGATATTGATGCTAGTTTTAACCATTACTGTGGAGTAAGAATTAATTCGGGTAGAAACTTGCACATTGACTGACTAACGTGCCTAACTAAGTGCTTAATCACTCGAGACAGTTTGTCTTCAAGATTGGTTATTAGCCGACGTCGAATGTCAAAAACTGATTACGACATGGTCCAATAACACTTCATGGAAGCTACAACTACGGAGAGTAGCAGAAACTTCGAAGAACAATTCCATTGTAGTCAAATTTGAAATTTTTGCTTTCTTTATTCGATAAATTGTAATGTATAAAGTACTAACGTGTAAACAACACTTGAGTCTTGAATTGATTAATTTAATAATTTTACTACTGGAGTTCACATTTTAATTTTTTTTTCCAAATACAAATAACTTATAATGTAAAATTAATTTAATTTAATAATAATATACTAATTTGAGTACTAAAATCTGACCATAAATCATTGGGAATCTGACTGAGACCTTACTATCAGACGCTAGATGCCACTCTTTAGGGTAATGGACTGACAGGGATAGTGTCCATGCCTACTCTCAAGTAATGTCCATATCCATAAACAACAATTATCTATGTCTACTTGGTATACACATACTCCACAGCAAACTTTTTCCAAATTATTTTGATCAAAACAAACAACAATGACATTGGATAGTTCTTGGATATTTGTACACCAAAAATTATATTTTCACTTTATACTCCGAAGATATGCACCAATATTTTGTGCTAGTATAGTGTTTGTTTTACAATGACACAACATGTCACTGCAAAGTTTTTATGTTGTACTAACAAATAAAGGTGTATCCTTTTGGAATACAATTTGGGTGGTCTGGGTAGTCTTGGTGTCTAGGGACGTAAATGAATCGAATATTTTGTGTTCGATTCGTGATTCGTATTCGATTTTTTTCAAATTCGAATACGAATACGAATCTGAATAAATATTCGAATCCTTATCGAATACGAATATGAATCAAGGGTATTCGATTCGTGAGTTTGACAAATATATTCGGAATATAAATCTAATTATATATATATATATTTTGGTTCTGGTGAGAATGCAATCTTATGAGAGAAATGAGAATGAATCGGGTGCTATAGATTGTGAGATCTAAGGGTCAAGATTTCATCAAAATTAGATGCACCAAAATGGTGCGAAAATGCATCACGTTGAAATGCATCATAAACCTTCGAAAATGCACTATCTCAAAATCTGAGCGCAGGATGCAATCTGAGCCGCATGATGCATCAAATCCGACGGCTAGATTTTATTCTCATTTCTCTCCACAAGGTGCATTCTCACGAGAACCGGCCCCTATATATATATATATATAATGGTTATAAAATATTTTAAAATTTAAATGAACTCAATAATTTTAAACGAACCGAATATATTTAAACAAATCGAATATTTAAACGAATCGAATATGTTTGATATATTAAACGTACCGAATACGAATCTTAAAAAATATTCGAACCGAATTCGAATATCATTCCATCTTAACGAATATGAATATTTTTCATTAATATTCGGTTCGGTTCGTTTACCACCTATTGGTGTCCATGGTTGTTCTTTTATTTCCGTTTTCTGAAGTGTGAAGAAATCCTTACATGTAGGAAGAGGACAATACCCAATCCCATCCCCAGCAATCACACGCCCCCCCGCTTTCTTTTGCTGCCTACAAACCTTCTCCAAATCCGTCTACGGATCCAAAAATCCAGATGCTGATCCATTCTTAGGTGCCTCAGCCGTAGTTGCTTTCCATTGGGATCTGCGCTTAACCGCAATCTCGAAGCCGCCGTGATTTGACCGGACGCCGGTGGAATGGCGCCCTCCAAAGCTGACGATAGGAGAGGAGGGAGGGGGAGGAAGAGTGAACGAGATGACGATCTAAGGAGGAGTAACAATGGCTGTGGAAATGGGAAGAGGGGAAGAGATAGAAGTGACACGATGAGGAAGGTGTTGTTAGGGTTAGGGTTCTGGGTGCAGGGGTTCAGGTGTTTTCCATGGATGGCTGTCAATTTCTTCCTCAAGGATGGCCTCCGTGTCGACCCATCCACCCTTCAGATCCTTCAAAGCTCTGCTAATCTTCCCATGGTTGCCAAGCCCTTCTATGGTATCCTCTCTGATTCCGTTTACATCTACGGCCAGCACCGCATTCCTTACATTGCTTTCGGAGGTTAGCTCTCACTATTTTTTTTCAGTTGTGAGGATGGTTGTTGATAAATTCACTACAGGTTGCATCCAGAATCTGGTTTTTCGTTTTTTTCTGTTATTGTTCTACATGTTTAATTGTTTTATTGGACAAAAAGCATTTATCAAACACGACTATCTAGAATTGTGTTTTTATTTTCTTAAATTGCATAATTAGGATAAACAAATTGCCTATGAGCGTACTGGATCTTTCTTGGGGCTGACCACGATCCATCCGATATAATACCTGCAATTGTTGGACTAGAGGCTATCGAAGCGCACCTTGATGACCTTTACAAGCTCACACTCTCTTCCTGGAGTTCTTGGTTATTAATGCAACAGATTTTTTTTTTGGCACATACTAAGCTTTTTATGGATTTATGGTTTTTATGCAGCTCTTTTGCAAGCTTTGTCATGGATTGTTCTTGCACTTCTATCATACTCTACTATCTCATTCTCTACCATCACTGTATATCTGCTTCTTGGAAACTTGGGTGCTTCTATAGTTGAGGTTGCCAATGATGCCCTCGTTGCAGAGATAGGAAAACAGTGCAGCCCTTCATCCGGAGGTGAGCTTCCATCTTTTGTCTGGATGGCATCTTCCCTTGGTGGTGTTCTTGGAAATCTTTTAGTTGGGATCACCTTAAACAGACTCTCAACTCAAGCAATGTTCCTCCTGTTTGCTTCTCTGCTCTTACTCCAGTTTCTGGTAACGGTTGTCATTAAAGAGAGGTCTCTGGACCTTCCGAAAAGCATAGCATCTAATAATCAAGGGTTCAAAAAGCAACTCTCAGATCTCATGGTTGCGCTGCGGGAACCAGAGATTTCTTACTCCATACTCTGGTTTGCATCATCTTTTGCAGCAGTTCCTGCACTAACAGGAACCATGTTCTACTATCAAACACAACATTTAAACATTGAAACATCAATACTAGGTTTTTCTAAAGTCTTTGGACAGATCGCGATGCTCTTTTGGGGTATCATCTATAACAAACACCTCAAGTCAGTCTCACCAAGGAAACTAATATCTGCAATTCAGGTGGCCATGGCCGCTCTCATGTTTTCTGACATCTTGTTTGTGAAAGGTTTATATCGGACAATAGGTATCCCAGACTCTTTGTACGTTGTGATTATTTCTGGTGTTTTGGAGATAATGTGTTTTTTCAAGATTCTCCCCTTCAGCATTTTAATGGCACAACTTTGCCCACCGGGGTGCGAAGGGTCTGTGATGGCATTTCTCATGTCTGCTGTGGCACTTGCGCTCATAGTAAGTGGGTATCTTGGGGTTGCCTTAGCTTCATTTGTCATGGTTACTGGGGATGACTTCTCTGGTTTTCCATCTGGTCTAACAGTACAAGCAGCTTCAACGCTTGTTCCGCTTTTTTGGTCTACGTGTGTGCCAGAAGGTATAAAACCGAAAACCAACTGACTGGGCAAAATCTGGCTAGGGGAAGAGGCTTTTTATTCCAAGCTTGACAGATATTCAAATGCTGTTAGAGGGCTTCCACATCATTAGAAATTTCTTATATTAGATAGATGAGAATTGGGCTAGGGATTGTTAAATACGGAGTATTTTTTCATTATGATACTGTCTATAGGTTTCATTTGCATGTATGTGTTTTTGAACGGTTGGTTCATATCTAATGAAGTAATCTGAGCCCTCAGGGCTCAGACAGGGGGTACTCCATCTTTCATATTGCTGTAGTGTTTATAAACACTATGGATCATGCTACAGTCATATAAAGTTTAACACAAAGTCTTACATGTATACTGTATAGACAGTTATTATCTAGCCGCACAGATTGTCATTATTCGCCCGCGAGATGCATGGTGTTAAATTTGGTGTCAAACTCTAGTGTTAAAATACATTTACCAAACACGACAAAGCCAAATCACATTTCTTTTCTTGCATAACTACATTGGTTGTTGGATATAATAAAATATAAAAATGTCAAATCATTGTTTATTTGATATAATAAAATTCTCATAGTAAAGAACATTTTCACTTCAACCGCAACATATATGGGGGCCTGTATGGTGAGAAATTGAGAATGACCATTATCATGAGAAATGAGAATAATTCCTTTTTAGTTTGTCATGATGCATTTTTGCAATGGTAGAAATTCTAGAAAAGTTTAACCTTAACATTTCAAATCCAATGGACTATAAACATTCTTATTTCTTTAATAGAACATTTTCATTTCATCCTATATATATATATCACATTCTCATTTCTCTTTGATAGAACATTCTCATTACAAGTGTAAAAGGAATACAACTGACCAAAAGTGTATCATTCTCAATTCTTGCAATAAGAATCAATTTCATAAGAATCAACCCATATGTAAGAGCATCCGCATCAGGCGGAGAAGAAGAGGGAGGAGATGGAGTTCTCCTGGAGTAGAAGCCGCATCCGAAGGAGGCCTGCACACTTTCCAAGAGAGAAGGAGAAGAGCTTCTCTGCGGAGAAGTAGAAGAAAAAGAGCCAAAAATCCAATAATTGCTTGACATGTGGCAATAACTCCAATTTTTTGTTTTGTTTTCTACTCCAAGGTGCTTCCGTGTAAACTAGAAAAAAAATTTGTAATGAATTTTTTAAATGAACTTGGATACTTAATCTTGAATTTTTTTTTTTTGATCAAAAAAAAAAAAATTGTGGATATCTTTAATTTTATATTATTTCTAAATACTCAATAAATTTTAACCACACTTTTTACAAAATTTTGTATAAATTAAAATTATTATCTTAATTAAATAAAAATAAGTTATATACTACCTCCGTCCAAAGTATTTGTCCACTTTCATTTTTACATACCATCTAATACACTTTTTTAATTCATTTTATCTTTTAATTTGTATATTAAAAAATTATAGAAATTATATATTAATAATCTATATGTTAAGACAAATCAAACAAGATCACACATGACTATATTTAGGCTTACACATTGAGAAAATTTGATGAGTCAAAGTGCTTAGATAAACAGTTCCAAAAGCTAAAACTAAACGAAAGGAGTAATGAAGGAGTTATAGGTTGGGTCCACAAAATTTGATGTGGATGAGAGAAGTAAAAGATAGTCCTCCACTTACTAATCCTTCCAATGTGGGTGCTCTAGCCTCTAAGGGTGAATTCCTTTGAAGATGGACTTTGGTATAAGAAATGAAAATAGTACAATTTTATTTCACCATGTTGCATTTTACTAAGGAGAGTCATTTTCTATTTTTTTTACAATTATTACCAAAATTTATTTAAAAAAATATCACCAAAATTTTCTATTTTTTGTATTTTTCAAGTTTTTAAACCTTGGATCTCACTATCTAAAGCACTACTTGCATTCTTATAAGTTTCATAAGATTTCATTCTTACCGAAATCAAAATCTATCAATGTTTATTATAGGTGAGAGCAATACCTTTCTACGAGAATGGGACATTTTGGGACCACCACAATGCATTTTGCATTTGTAGTAGTGCATCTTCATCGCTAATAGAAAAGTTTGATTTATTTACACAATTACAACTGCAATTTTTTCATTTTTTTAGATAGAATTTTAATAGCCTTAAATTTTAAATCTAATAGATGGTATGCACTCATTTCTTTCACTGCACCATTCTCATTTGAACCTCGTACCACATTTGAGTAAATACCTCATTTGATCCCCCTAACAATATGACCACATTTGACTAACTACTAATATAAAAAAAACCTTATAATGTGTTTCAATATTCATGCATACTCCACAATATGCACGGATAAATAAAACACTAACACTAAAGAAAGTTTCTGTAGATATTGTGTAAAGCTTTAGGAAGTAATAGTGGAATTCATAAAATATTGTTCTCTTCATTTTATGAAGAGAACGAACAATCTAACACCAGTCTATTCAACTCAACTTCATAGATGCGAATGATGCAGCCACATCCATTGCCTCGTCTACATGCGTCAAGTCAGATGCCTGGAAAGGTATGGAGAAAGGTGATACATGAAAAATCACACAAAATGTCTCATTAAAATCTATTTTCATAAAATATTGCAATCAAAGCAATGATGCTAATAATCTGGGGGAAGGGGAAAGCTTCATAGACTTATTTATCCAAGTGTCAACTGACAAGAATCTATACTAATTGCTGAACTCCATTTTGCTGGATACGTATTCTTATTATCACATTCATGTACTTCGTGTTCAACTCTGGAAGAGAAGGAAAGGAAAGAACGGGAAGGAGGATTTAATGTTTACTTCGTTTGGTTTGTTGGATGGGGAGGGTTTTGGTTTGAGGGTATTCAGGGGAAAGGGAGGGGGGAGGAAAATTTTGGCTCCACTCCCCCTCCAATTCTTCTGAGCCAAATGAAAACTTTAATGGCACGCACTGCCCTTGGGTGAGAGGGTATTTGTTAACTATATTTTCAATTTTACACGTATATATAACACAAATAGAAAAGAGAAGAATGGGGAGTTTACAAGAATAGCCCACAAATAAAGAAAGCCATTTGTGATTAAAGAAATCACCTGTCCTTGAGCAAGGCCACCTTTTCCTCCTCCACCTTTACCGCCCAAGGGCTTCAGTGCAACGCTCAGCCACTCTTTGACACTCAATTGCTTGCACTTGTCACTTTTCTCAGGTACCCCAGCACATACTAAAACCTTGTTTGCTGCTTCATCTGTGCTGAAAATCAGAACAGCAATCCCCTGATCGCAGTGGCATCAGAGTATAGAAGGAATAAATGTCAGACATGCAAAACACGTGTTTATTGAGGAGCATTTTTGGCTCACTTGCTATAGTGAAATGGGGAAGGAGTGTAGCAAACCTTCTGCTCCATGACTTCAACAACAGCATCACGAACTGCAGCAGTATCCAGACCCACACCAAGACGCAAGATACAGTACGCATTTCCACCTGAAACAGCTGCTTCTGCCTTTTCTGAAGCAGCTGTAACTGCCTGGCGCAAATTCTCTGCAGCGATCCTCTTCTTCGCTTGTATAACTCGGGTCTAACATGAAGACATAAAGATTTTTGTTTAGTCCTTTGCTCTTTTCTTTTACAATGATTCAATTCCATTCGTTACCAACAATCAAGAAATTCGCCATCCACCCTATTTTGTATCCGGCTCGTGCAACAATGAAAGAGTGAAACATAAAATTTACGCACTTGTATAATTTATTTAGTATTAGTAAATAAGCAGTAAAATTTATATATTCAGACAAACTGCATTTCTTCAATATGTTAAACAAATATTTATAATTAAATAGTCAAGTCAACTCTTGGTTTTTGTAATCACCTCTTGGTTTATGTACCTTTTAGGCCATGTTCTTTTAGATTGGAATTTCAAAATTGGATGTTAGAAGAAACTGGAAGGAGTTGGAAGAAACTGGAAGGAGTTGGAAATAATTTGAAGAGTTGGAAAATGTTGGAAGAATTTAACTATTTAAGTATTAAAAAGTCACTCAATTAAATGGTCATCCAAATAAATATGTAAGAAAATTCTAATTTTGGATAAAAAAAAAGATCATCATTGATTGTTTTTGAGGTGATATGTTACAAATTTGGATATATAATATTATTTTATATTAATCAATAATCATATATGAATACCTTTTTAAGTCGTTGGAAGAAATTAAAAAGAATTGGAAGAAATTGGAAGTTAATTTTTCCAATCCAAAAGAACGGGGCCTTTAGTGTAGTTTGAAAATACATAAATGTTTAACATTACATTAAACATTACAAAAAAATAAATAAATAGCTTCAGTCAAGTTTCCCATATGAATCAAGCATCCACCTAAATAAGCAAAACTAATTTTAAAAGTCATATTAAAAATTGCAAATCAAATCGACGAAGAAAAAAAGAGTTGGTTTGACCACAAAATAGTAGGTAGCTAAACATGCAAAATGAGACGAGGAAATAGCATAAGAAGAAAATACCTGAAGCTTTGAAAGTTTGCGCCTTAGCTCATCTTTCTTGATAGCTGGAATTTGTGCTCTCTCCATTGAAGCATTTAATGCAGTGACTTTCTGCAACAAGGAGAGTGGCATTAGTGACATAGGGAAATGGTGGCAAAGTACATGATCGGGTATCAAGGCAAATCTTTATCAAGTACAAAAAAAATTGCTGTTGCGGAATAGGTAAACAAGCTAAAATCAAAGGACAAATGATCACATAGGCAAACTGCATGATCAGGTATCAAGGCACATCTTCACCAAAAAGTACAAAAAAGAACTTATTGTTGTGGAATAGGTAAACAAGCTAAAATCAAATGACAAATGATCACATAGTAGATACTTTGCAGCACAGAAGGCAAATAAAAAAAGAGATCCTAATCTGGACTTGAACTACTCCCACCACCCCCAATAAAAAGGTTCTTGTTTTTCTTTTTGGGATCCATCCCAAAAATAAAGCTCTAATTCTATTAAAAAAACATTTCTAAATGAAAGGAAGAATTTGCCCTCTGTGCCCTGTTATTACGCATTCCAAGATCCCACTATATTACACCCCTACTCATTCTCTGCACTGGAAACCTAGCCGTTCTCTGCTCGTCTTCTTTGCCTATTATCTGAAACGGTGTCCTTCTCTTTTGATGGAAACGATGTCGACGAATACATATCTGAAATTGCCCATACCCCAGCTCTGCACAAAGTTGCTCACATATGGATCTGAATATCTGATATTGCTCACAGATGGATCTGAAATGGCATTCTTCGCCTATGAATTTGACCTATGGTCTATTCATAATTTCCTTTTCCTGACTCCTCTGAAGATGTTTTTCCCCAAAATCCCCATCCGTGTTGGCACAGTAAAACATATCCATTGTTCCTTAAAGTGAGTTTTCATACTCATCTGAGTCCTACGTGAAGCCGGTTCTTGATGATTAAGAGTACTTGGTCTGTATGGGGTTGACTGTGGCCATCAATCTTAAAACATAATCAGTCCATATAAATGTGATTGAAGTATTAGGGCACATGGTATGGCGTGTTTCTGGAAAATAAGAAGATATGGGTCAACAATTGGAGCAATCTGTATGAGTATTTCATGAGCATTTCTGGAAAATTGTTAAAATTTTAAACATTCCTTTATCTCCGTGCCCAGTCAATCCGGGGACCTTAATCCACGAAAGAGGGAGTAATTGATACTCTTTACTTTATAGTCCAATGCGCTAAAACCCCATATTTAGATCTTAGGGTTAAAGTTATTAGGTTACCTGCCATGATTAGAATGTGTATGTGATAAATAATCATGCAGGTCAGGTGCCTAACATTGATGAGTTTCAATTGGCTAGGTACCTAAAACCCCATATTTAGATCTTAGGGTTAAAGATATTAGGTTACCTGCCATGATTAGAATGTGTATGTGATAAATAATCATGCAGGTCAGGTGCCTAACATTGATGACTTTCAATTGGATCACACAAGTACACAACCACAATTAGATTGTGAAATACTACTCAAACCTCTACATTTTATCTTATAGGCCGTGAGAAATGACGGAAAACAACACTAACCTCTTCAAGTAAGCCATCTTCAGTAGTAGATGCTTCCTCTATTTTCTTAGAAAGGGAGGATGCCAGCTCTATGGCCTCAAAAGCACGATATGTTGTGACAGCAGTAATTCTACGAATTCCTTTTGCAACTCCCTCTTCAGAAAAAAGAGCAAATGCTTTGGCATCACGTGTATTTGCAATGTGCGTCCCTGCAAATCCATATAGATTTTTTTGCTAGAATTCCAATACTCCATGAATGGGGAAGGGGTGCCCGCAAGTAGATTATCAAAGATATATACCACCACAAAGCTCAGCAGATATTGACAGCCAAGTTTCATTTTCTGGATCAGCAAGTAGATCTCCCACACTCCGACCAATAGCAACAATCCGTACAGGGTCTGGATACACCTATTTCCAGACAAGTGTAAAAAATGGAGTAAAGCACAACTTAGAAAGACTAGTAAAGAATATACTCTACCAATTTTCAAATAATGTTTATCAAATTATTGATAGTTTGAAAGTGAAGCTTACTTCCCCAAAGACAGCCCGGAGACCTTTTATACGCTTTGCATCAGTTAACGTTGTCTCCTGAGAAAACACATCCATTTCAGCCTCAATTTGCTCGTTGACAATGGATTCAATTTTCTGCAGCTCTTCAGGTTTCACGGGCTTCCCTGTTCACACAGGAAAGTATTAGTCTTAGTCTATCTTTTTTGCAGAATGTAAGTTGTATATATGAAAATCAACTTACCATGAGAAAAATCATATCTTAATTTTTCAGGAAGAACAATGGAACCCTTCTGGTCAACATGATGTCCAAGAACTTCCTGCATTAATTGAAGAATGTCTTCACTCATTCATTTTGGACCTTGGTTATTGAATACCACCAAAGATTTCATTATACTGTTTTATTATGAGTCAATACCCTCAAAGCAAAATTTAACATGTGCGTGCATGTATGGTTTGGCGCAATGAGTCTACGTCTTTCATAATCAACCTGTTCCATAATCAAAAAAACAAAAAAATATAGTTAAAATACACAAGTGATTATTAGTGTGAAGAGAAGCTATAGGTGCAACAATTGTCACCTTACAAACTACTTTATCACCAACACAGAATTTCGGATTCTCTCCATCACATGAGCCTATATGCAGAATAAACCCACCATAGATTTGAACATTGTGAACTCGAAATGAACCAGCAGGATTTTCAAGTGATCCTGTATCATAAATCTACACAATAGAAAAATGTCAGATGAAAAAAAAATGTAATTTCAAGTGGAAGGCAATACAATAAGAAAAAATTGAATCTTACTATGTTCCAAAAGTAACAAGACTATATGAAATTCAAACAATACCTACCAGACTCTAAATTTTAGTCTTCTTCTACACTAAGTGAAATGAACACAACTAGCTGAATGGCGTTAAAGATTTCTACCTGACCACCTTGCTCAGCATAAAAGCTTGAACTTTCAAGAATTATTGCAACATCATCTCTAGTACCAAAACTTTCCAAAAATTCACTTCCTGTGTAAATAGCTTTAATCTCACTCTCATGATCCTGAGACCATGCATCAAGACAAGAAAATATGGTGACAATTTGAACTAAACAGAAAACAAGAATATATACACCTTGACTACAATATCACCATATTACCTTTTTTATTTACATTCCAAAAACTTCCTGGCTACCCACCCAAATAATACTGCTAGCTGGCAGTACAATGAAGAGCAAATTAAACAAGACAAAAAACGGGATAAAAGTACATACCTGAAACCAAGTGAACTTAAAAACATCATTTGTTGGTAAGATCCCTTTCTTGTGCAATGATGAAGTAGCATCGGCGTCCAAGACAATAGCACCACCATTGCTCTGTCTCCAAAGATTAACAATGGAAAAAAGGGTAAAGGAAAACAGAAAACATGTTAGCAGTGTTTAGTCTTCGAAAAACCAAGATATAAAAATCCAACAAAACCTTATTCTGTGCATTTCTAGATCGCTCTCGGGCCGCATTCATAGAAACATTGAAGCCCTCAATGTCAACCACCAAGCCTTTTTCTTCTGCCATCAACTGAAAATACGCAAATCAAGAAAAAAGTCATCCATTTAGTTGTCCAAAGTACTGCGTCTATAGTAAATGAAAAAGATAAACGAAGCCATTGATCAGCCACCTGAGTTAGATCTAACGGGAAGCCAAATGTGTCCCACAACACGAATGCATCCTGCATCCAATATTGGATCACAGTAAGATGGATAAAAGGCACAAACAGGAGCGCTTATTCTAAATATTTTTAAAAATAAATAAGACTACAAGTCATTTAAGTACAAACATGATAACCAATAAATTAGGCAAAAGCAACACTAAAAACTAGAGTGTATGGGACAAGTGCAAACATTAGGCATTCAAATAATTCAATTAAAATTAAGATACTTACCTGACCACTAAAGAGATTTCCTTGAACTTCTTGAGCCGCCTTCTTGAATTTTTCAATTCCCTAAAATAAAGTATGAGTTAAACAACTAGCAGGTGGTGATACCAACATATAACAGCTAGTCAGTACAGAGCATTTAATGTAAACTATTCCAGCTTGTTTTGTGTTTACAATCATCAGAGAAAAAAGGTATACTTCTGGGGCATCTGAAAATAATCCCGAGTCCTGGGGGCTCAAAACAAAAAGAAACAAAAAGAAAAGCAGGAAGAAGTAGAAGAAGTATTTACTCCAATACACTAATATACATAACCGGGTCTCCCCTATGTCTGAGGAACGAGGATAGATATAGACTACTCTGAATATGAGTCAACAGTAAAATTGTGCAGATAAAATCAAAATCATTAAAGCTCAACACAAGTACATCAATGTATGATATGCATGAAAATAAGGAACATTATAAAGCTATTTTTAAAGAGGCACGGAACAGCACCCAGTTTAAGTATGACATATGGACACTTAAGTACTCCCTCTCTCCCAGTGTGTTTGTCCAAATTGACTTTTTGAAGTCAAACTAGACAATCTTTGACAATCAATTAGATAGATATTACATTGTATATTACTCCCCCCATCCACAATTTTCTTTCCCATTTTGACTTTACACGCTTATTAATAAAGTTAAAAAATGTAAAGGCTTTCCATGTTTGCCATTGATGTTGTGGAATGAAAAGAATAATGTAGATAAAAAGTAGGGGCATAATGGCACATTCATTACAAGTTTTTTGCCAAAATATGAAATGGGAAAGAAATTTGTGGACGGCTCTAAAAGGAAAGTGGGAAATGAATTAATGGGAGGGAGTACTAAAATAAAATGTTTTAAAATACTTTAAAAGATACTCCCTCCATCCCAAAATTAACTTCTCGTTTTCCTTTTCGGGCTGTCCTAAAATTAACTTCACGTTTCCTTAAATGGAAAGTAAAAACACATTAAAAGACACAATTGTCCATCATTCCTATTTTAATATACATCTCTCATCTACCTAAAGCCACACATTACTCTTTCCTCTCAACGGATAAGCCTTCTTGAATTGGGCTTCTAGCAAACTGGGTGACGATATGATGCACATGAGGGGCGCGGCTACTGTGTGACAGTTGATGCTTGAATCTCGGCCATGGATTCAGGCGATGCATGGCATCACAGCTTCTGACTCTTCCGGCGTGGCTGATGCGGCGGTGGACAATTATTGAGCTTGGGTTGTCTTTTTGGCTGTTGTTCTTAGGGATTATAAAGGGTATTTGAATTTATTCATTCATTTTGTTCAATTGGTGAGAAAAATAAAGAACTTTTCTGAACTTCATATCAGAATTTTGTTTTTAGCTATTGGATTCACTGTCGGCTTGGATTGATGAGCTCTGACAACTTCAAACAATTACTGAGCTTCAATGAGAATCGATGAGGTCCAATGAGGTCCCTATGTCTGATCTGAAATCGGGCTCCCACAAAGCAAATGTGCATATCCGATGCCGTTCATCCAAGCTTCAGCGGTGGTCGATGAGCTCTGGTGAGGTATTCATTGTTATTTGAGTATGGCAGCCGGTAAATGAAGCCCAATTATTGGAAAGCAAAAAGGTTAGGCGGAGGGATAAGGAAGGCATTTTGGGAAAGTCAACCCAATTTTAACACTTCCTTAAAAATCACCTCTGGTCAAACCGGGAAGTAAATCTAATTAAATCAATTTTGTATGCAATGCAAATTTTAGTTAATTAATGATCAAATTTTGTGCACTTTGACTGCAAAAAGTCAACCCAGACAAACACAATGGGATGGAGGTAGTAGTTCACTAGCATAATGTTTAGATTTAGGTTATTTCCCTATTTAAAACCTTTCAAAGACAAGTAACTCACATGAAGCAATGTCCTTCCAAAGCTAGCTTCTTCGTCAGCAATTATATCCATTATGTGAGCTTCATGTTGTTTCAGCTCAGGAAAAACATCCCCCATCACTTCAGTCACCACCTTTACCAGCCTGTTTTCAGAAAAGTACCCATTACACAAGATTATAAACCAAATATCAAATATGAAGGTGGGAGCTGTTTGAATGTTTGAGTAATCAGGGAAATGAATGTGCAACAACACTACAAGAGTATTAATATGTAGCTCGGCACATGATCCATCAGATCCAAGTTTGTCATTCGTACCCGCTGAAAAAACCTGGCTGGGCTTTAAGGACTTCAGTACCATAGCGCACCGCTCTACGGAGAATGCGACGTAAGACATACTCACGACCCTCATTGCCTGCAGTGAAGATAGTATTAAAATGAAACCAACTAGGGAAAAAAGACTAGATCAATGCAAATTAAGACAAAAGTCCTCAATAGCAGTACACAAAACCGCATAACAATATTGATTCTTTAATCATTACTGTATATAGCATTACGGATACATTAAGTTTATTTTGAAAGCAACAGATTATTGAAACATCAATCTTGTATCATAAAAAGGCAAGAGACGAACCAAAACAAAACAAGTCCACTGCTCAAATCAATGAAGATAGGTACAGCCCATACATAACAACGAAGATGTAAAACAAACTACTCCTTTTGTTCTCAAATAATTGTTTCTTTATACCTTTAAACCCACACTAATGAAACAATAAAATTTTCTCAAACCAAGATAAATACGTTGTATATTATAATATGACCAGATTACTGCTCAATACTATGGATAATTTAACAATGGAAAAGTAGGAAAATGAGCAGCTAGTGCTCTTTTAACTTTTAGAATCACACTTATGTGAAAACACATCTTTCTATAAAGCGACACTTATTATAGGGCTGAAAAGTAGGTTTCTTCACTTCTTGCTTGTTAAACCAACCTGCTGGAGGGTGGAGGTATGCGTATAGATCAACAAAATGTTACAAAATGAAATTGAACAATTTCAACACACAGTCCACCCACGTAGGAGGGCCACCTGCGCCCTACCTGGACAAGAACCATCAGCAATAGCAAAGGAAAGAGTTCTAATGTGATCTGCAACAACCCTATAAGCCATGTCAATTCTGTCAACGTCATCAGTGCCAACTTTGCCTGTGTATGGTCGAGCACCAGTTATCTGCAAAAGGAGTGAGAAATATATTTAGAAATTTGTACTCTCTTTTTCCTTTATAATAATTAGACATGGATTTGGTACACTTAGTGAGAGTGTGCACTTGTTGTGAAAGCTTTCCTTTTATGCCCTCACATGCTTTTTGAGGTCGGAAAAGCAAGTAATACATAGCGCATTCACTACATTGTCATTTCACAAAAAAGTTAAACAAATAAAAAAAGTTCATTTTGAGATATCAAAAAAAGGAAGAGTTGGAGTCATTTTGGGACAAATGGAACATTATATTCGCTTGACATAAATAAAGAATTAAAGAGTTCACTATTTGCTTTTGCATGCTAATTAATAGTGTGTGTTTGTTGTGTAGCCTCTTCACCCTTACACATCTTTTAAGGTGGGACAAGTGTTGGCTTCGCTTCGGGCATTTGTGATTAGCATTTTGAATAATTGCGTAATGATGCAGATTAAATTTTAAAATGTTGAGGTTGAAAGCTACTATTGGAGAGCATTTTGAAAATGCTGAAGCTAAATGCTAAAGTTAATGCCAAATGAAGCCATTATGTTCTCCATTCATAAGAAAAGGTCAAACATTAAACGATGAAGTTCATTTTGAGCTTTTGACTTCACGATACATCCAAGAAACGGGAGAGTGAGGTTTTTTTATGGGACATGAGTATTAATTACGAAAAATGGAGTTTTGTATATTCATGTATGTAATACATGCTTAGTATATCACTAAATTTTTGGATTTTCCAATAACAGTAGGATTCGAAATTCAACACTTGCCATCCAATTGGATCTTACAAGCACCAAGTTTGTTACAAATATAGTTGACTCTAGGGCCACATATAGTAACCATGTCGACAAATGGGTTTGACACGTTTCTTAACAATCTGACAATTTATATTCTCACATTAAATAAGCCGATGAGATCACCAAAGTAACTATAAACATAAACATACATTACAAATCATTTGCTTTTTGTGGGTAAAGGTATTTCAATAAAAGATGAGAAGCTAAAAAAAATCAATAGAGAATAAGTATATGATATATTACAAAAAACCATAAAGAACCAAATTTTAAAAACTTTTTGTAGAACATAAATGATGAAATCTTTTGATCATTCTACTTAAAAAGCCATATATCACAAAAGTAGACAAAGGTGGATGCACTTGAAGCAAAGGTGGTATAGTATATAAAAGTATGATATGATGATAATCACAGCCTTCTATAGAATTGTATCTTAAATGGTTATGTTATAACTGGCATAATAAGATGTAACATCTTCTTAGAGCTTTAACTTCACAATATATGCATTACCCATCCTAGTTTCAAGCGTGTAATTCTATTAAAAGCCACGTTGCATTTCAAAAAATAATTTATTTACCTTTTGTATAGCATCAAATATCGGCAGAAAAACATCAGTATCATAATTGCTCATCTTGTTTTGGAGTATCGAAGTTAGTCTTTCAAAACCCATTCCAGTGTCAACATGTTTAGCAGGAAGAAGTTTCAGCGAGCCGTCGCTTTCTCGGTTGAACTGTGGACACATTTGTTGGAAAAATTAGTTGCAACTTCCAGAAGCTCAATTCATGGAACCTTTTTATCAAAAATATCATGCAAGTTTAAGGGACTGGTACCTGAATAAACACAAGGTTCCATATCTCAATAACAGTTGGATCATCATTATTAACCAATGATGCCACATCACGATTCCCTATTCTGTCAAAATGAATTTCTGTGCAGGGTCCGCAAGGTCCGGTGTCTCCCATCTCCCAAAAGTTGTCCTACTCAAAGAAAAAGGGTGGAAGAATATTGATTTTATTCAGTTCAATTTGCAAACATATAACGCCCAATAAGGATATTAAACTTTTACTAGAATGTATAAAAATATTTCTCAAACACGTAAGCTTTTGCAAACTCTTAGTCCTTTTGCTCAGTGAATACTCCCTTAACTTTACAGAAATTAAATCACCTCCATTCAAATCTTTATGAATGATACCACTTAGTATTATTTATTTTTTCTATGGCCTGCCTCTTATCCTCCAAATATTTGTATTCCACTTCTCTAACAGAAGAGAATGAGCATTTGGCATCAATGGGTATCAAAGGTTAAGATCCAATGTGCTTAATAGAGTAATTGTGTGCACATTCAATTTATTGATAATCAAAGTGAAGAAAACATTGATTAGAGGCGGATGTCATAATATAAATACAGAAATAATGTAAGTGGCACTTCATAAGTTTCAAAATATTTGAAAAAGAGAAAAAAGACATACTTTGCAACCAAATGGCAAAACACGTTCAGGAGGAAGGAACTTAAGCCATATATCTCTTGCTTCGGTATCAGCTGGAAGGCCACTTTTCTCATCACCCCCGAAATAAGTAGCATATATTCTAACAGCAGGTAGCTTATAAACCTGCAGATCAATCACTAAATAAGGAAACACTATAAAATATAAACAAGTCTCTCTTTTTAAGTTTAGGAATAGAGAGTTACAGTAAAATACATTTGCATACAGCCAAAACCAAAAAACGCAGCAAAGATGAAATGTGATAAAGATTGTATGCACACAATTAAGTGCACAAATCAACTTGCCATTGTGAGAAGTTCCCAAGCCAATGGAATTGCCAGTGCTTTAAAATAATCGCCAAATGACCAGTTTCCAAGCATCTCAAAGAAAGTGTGGTGGTAAGTGTCCTTGCCAACATCATCAAGGTCATTGTGCTTTCCACCAGCTCTAATACATTTTTGTGTGTTACAAGCACGCTTGAGTTTGCCCAATTCGGTGTTTGGATCCGCTGTTCCTAAGAAGATTGGCTTAAACTGATTCATCCCTGCAATTTCAAGGAACATTTTAAGGACTTTAAAATACTCTTCAGCTTAGTATTAAAAGAATTGAGTATTATTGTGCTTGAGCAAAGCTAATGCGAATTTTACAACAAAAAAAGTAAAGAAACATGAAGAATTCTTTTGCTTAGTATTCAAGTAAACTGCTGAGCTGCATATCTTTCTGCAACAAAGATAATAGTGCTACTTAAATGAAATAAACTTTAAAGAATAGGGAACATTCATTGGCATATAATAGAAATAAAATGGATAACTTTTGTGCATCATGGATGTTAGTGCAAAGAAGGAGCAAATATACACTGCAAGTAAACAGATAATTATTCAAAAAGCTTTGAGCTGAGTAAAATATTGGCGGGATGTTCAATAAAGGACACATTGGCAAGAATATGCAGCTGTGAGTTAGAAAGAGAACCAGCATTAGCAAATAGGAGTGTAGGATCATTGTGAGGAACAACGGGGCTGGACTTGACAATCGTGTGATCCTTGCTTTGGTAGAAATCGAGGAAAGTTTGCCGGACCTTCCTGGCCGTCCACTCCGGCTCCTCCTGCGGCTGAGAGCCCATAGGTTGGATAGAGGTCGAAGCAGAGGGAGGAAAATGGCGTCTCCGGATAAGACAACCTAGTGTTGGCAAAGCTTCGTATTTAGCGTAGTGGAGAGGGAACGACGGCTGCGGCGCTCCGATGAATCTGGTGAAATCTAGGGTTCTGCCAGCCGGTAAAGCCAAAGCGAAGCGAAGGAAACTATGGCTTCCTGTGGCGTAAACCCTCATCTATCCATCAGCCTTCTTTCCATAATTCATTTATATTGGAAAAAGTATTAGTAGTTCATTTTAAATTTTGAATTAGGCTTTTTTTTCCCTCAAAACTACTTAATTTTTTACTTACACCTTCTGTCCATAAATAAATTTTTCATTCACTATTCACAATGTTAAACTTTATTTACTTTGTTGGTCTATTTTCGTCACTCATTTGATAAAATAATATAGTCATACCACATCTAGTTTTGTAGATTTTTTGATATTGTTTTTTACAGTGTAATTTTTATTTTTAAATTTTACACTATTTTTTATATAAAATGATTTGAAAATAAATCAAACATCGTAACGCGCAACGGGAAGTTTACTTGTGAACGAAGGGAGTATAAGTCAATAGATGACGTGTTTTTCGATGTTGATTTGAAAGGAAAAATTATCTGAAATAATCTCACCTTTCCACGTTTTTTCAAATATAATCTCACTTTTCACTGTCACCGGAAATAATCTCACATTTCTGCATGTGTGCGAGTTTTGGGTCACCGTTAAAAAGCTAACTGTCGTTTAAAGGGGAAATATAATGGAGCATTATATTATCGAAAAATAATTCACTGTACCGCTCGAGAAAGAAATTGCAATACAAAAAAGTTGCAGTGATTAAAAAATTAATTAGTGCCGTTTCGGAAAAAATTGTGCTATTTTCACAGCTTCTGAATTATTATTTTGGGGAAAACATCTTTATATTTATATATAAAATTTAGGAGTCGTGCTTCCAGAATTATGACATTTGGCACGCTAACTAGACAATTTTTTAACACCTCATCATCCATGTCAGCAAGAGTAATGAGTGGAACTTTCCTGATTAAAGCTCTTAATATACATAATTATTTTATTATTTCAGAAATAAAATTATATGCTAAATGTTAAATAAGAGAGGAAAAGTTTAGCGAAAAATGAATATATTTGTATGATTTTTTGTAAGGATAACATTCTTCGAACATATTTATGATATTATCTATAAAATAATGAGAAATGTCATGTGCAGTTTCGTATAATTATTTTGACTAATATAGAAAATATCTAAGCCAATAAGGAAAAGGCCATATGCATTTACAAATATTTTAATTAACATAAATATCTCACAAAATTAAATTTATTTTTATTTAAATTTGTAAAACTACTAACCATTTTCCACTTTTTTTTAATAAAAAATAAGCATTTATATAATGATTAGGACACATGCTTGGTTACTACTACCCCAAAGCTTCTATTTTTGATAAACTATCATATATAAAATTAAAAAAAGTATATTTATAACACATGCTAAAAAGAAGTATGAACAAAAATGTTGTAATGTTTCATAAAACAAATATGAGCTTTTCTTTGGTACCTTTGAAAATGAGAGGGCATCCATACCCCTCCATTAATTGAGTGACATTTGTAATTCCAATACCACTTAATGCTCCGTACTACTTAAGCTTAATTAGCAAGTCCCCTTTAATTTTTTAAAATTGTAAGATGGCCTTCATCTCAATGCAAACTTAATCACATACACTTTAACTTCACTTATTATAATATTAACTGTAACGAAGTAATATTTCATTTAATTACTTCTTATTATTTTACTTTTCATAAATAAGTTATTTCATTCAAATATCATTTTATTAATCATTATTCAATTACTTTTCGTTATTTGAATTTTTATAGATAATTATTAATACAATAAATTCCAAAAATGGCCTTAAATATAAATGATTTTTCATATTTAGTCATCCGTTCTAAATTATTACATTCGTAGTATTTAATTTTTAAAAATTATATCATAATTAGTCCCTTAAACCAAATATGACCAAATATTTTTTTCGTGTGCATATAGTCTACAAAACACTCATTATAGAATAGTTTTTAAAAATTGAAAATAACGCATGTACATTTTTAACTTCCAGTGTTTTCCAGTTCCTTCAAGTTTCTTCAAACTATTCTCATTCCTTCAAACTATTTCTATTCCCCAACTAATTACTCTAAAAATGAAATATTTTTAATATAATAATAATAATTATTACTATTACAACTATTATGTTCATAACTATAGTTTATAAATTATTCTATTCTGTCATCTCACTATTTTTACGATTCATATTCATTATTACTTTTTATTCAACTTTTTAATATGAATAATACAATTTTTTGTATATTAATTTACATGATAAAGTGGGAAAACATCAATATTTTAAACTATATTAAAAGATTATTGATAAAATAGATACATAGAAAAAAATAAATAGAAAAAAGGAAAACAATTAGCAAAAAATGCCGGGAAACAAAAAAGGAGCGGAGAAAAAAGACCTCTCACCTTTCCCTCTATTACTCAATTTTTTCTCATTTTATTTATTTCAAAAGTTTAATTTTGTTTTTCATATTTCAATTTTTTATAAAAACTTTTGAAAGTCACAATTGTTTAGAGAAAAAGACTAAAATAGGAATAAAACATAAACAATGTATAAAAATAAGAGTGTTATGTCTTTATTTCAAAAATAGAAGTTACAATGATGAGAGCATGGGCAATGGCAAGTAATGAGTGAAATGCCAAACGCTGACGTGGAGTATTTTAACCAATAAAAAACAAGCTAGTCAACGTGTGGCAAATGAGTGGAGTGTCAAACTTTACAATGGCAAGTCATAGTTTTTATTATCTTTTTATATTTTTTGGCATATTTTAATTATTAAAAATTATTATACTTATTTTATATATCATAAAAATATTACTACTTACTCAAAAAAATTAACAATTTTTTTTTCTTAAAAAAGAAAAGAAAAAAAATTAAAAAAAAAATAAAATGGGGCCAAGAATGCCACGCTTGTGACTTGCAAAGAGAGGTGTCATGCTCCTTCCACGCATGGAACATTGTGTTTTATGATGATGTGGCAGTGAGGCATGAGCAAGGCATGAGGCACTCCACGCCATTGCCCATGCTCTGAAAGGAAAAAAAATTGGTAACATTACGTGACATTTCTGATATTTAAAACAAAATCTTGTAATATATAAGTATAATTACAAATATATTATTTTATGAAAAATATTGCATAAATAAATTGAGGTTCAACGTAACCACAATAACTTTTTAAAATTTAACATTTTGATATTTATGCTGATGTTTAGTATTTCTTCCGTCCCATAAAGATGTTGGCCCTGTTTGGCAGTTAGCTGTTGGCTGTTCATGTTGGCTGGTTTGAATGGCTGATTGAGTTAGCTTATTTGACCGGCTGTTTCTGTTAGCTGTTAAATTTTAAGTGTTTGGCAACGTTAGCTGTTTATTGTTAGCTGTTTATAAGTGAAATTACATAAAAGGACATCCCTCCATTCATGTTAGCATGCAATTTTAAATTTTTTAATTTTGATAAAATACGCAGAGAAGCATAATTCCCCACCATGGTTGATGTTTTGTTTTTGGTAAAACAATTGCAGTCAAAATATTTTGGATGGTTCTACAACAATTAGATGTAGAAAACAAAATTGTAGAGAAGCATAATCGCATCACAATTGCAGCAATAAAACAACAAAGAAGCATAATTGCAGTAAAAAAACAAAATCGAAAGGAAAAAAACAGAATAGCACATGTAAAAACATTATGAAAATATACATACCTGGTGTCGTGAGGAAAATGGAAGAACGCAGAGAGAACCCCAAAGAGAATTCCAGAGAAAATCATAGAGAGAACAATGTCTCTAAGTGAGAATCGCAAATGGCGAACCGAAAACAAAAAGTTTGCCAACTGCTGTACGAAATGCTCCTACGGTTGGCTTTTCATTTTTTGGCGGTTCGGTTTCAAATGCCAAATCCAAATGCCATTACCCAAACAATTAATTTAGTGGTTTGACTAGTCCAATCAGCCATTTATGGTCAAAGATGCCAAATGCTGGCTGAACCACCATTTACCAAACAGGGCCGTTTCCCTTTTGACTTTTAGAAAATTTAAGAGAGGGATATTTTTGTGTTGATTTTCCAAAAATACCATTGATGTGATATGTAAAAGTAGGATGTGATACGTATATTATTACTAAAAAGGTATGATGTGATAGATAAGTTAAAAATTAGTATGTGTAAAAGTAGTTTTTTAATTAAAAAAAGGAGTTTGTGGAACAAATAAAAAAGAAAATGAAGAGTTTTTGGGATGGAAGAACTACTGTTTAGTGCAAATTTTACAAAATGATATCATTTGCTAGGGATCTGTTTCATTTCGAAAGATCTTTAAGGGAAGTGTATTTCATAGTTGACTTTCCAATTTTTTCATTAGATTTCATTGGTAAAAGTAAGATGTGATGTAAATATTTATAGTGAAACATCATTTTTATTATGAAATTACTTCAAGTTTATTATTAATTTATTCACATATATTGATGATGATGATAATGATAGTAAAAATGATGATGATGATGATGATGATGTGTGTGTGTGTGTATATATATATATATATATATATATCATCACATCATCATTCGCAACAATAATAATATGTGAGACTTGAGAATGAAAATGGGTTATGGGAGAATGAGTACGCCCCTTTCATTACCACTATCATCATTCGCAACAATAATAATATGGATGCTGTGTTTCATTATTATCACAGTCTCCTCCTCTTCTTCTTCTTCATCATCACCTGTCAGCCTTGGCTATGAATGGGTTGCAACTGCGCATCGTAATGAACACACCAATAGCTGGCGTGCCCCATGCTTTCACGAGAACACTGCCTTGTTTACTTATGATCCCATTATACACAAGGCCTTTGTTGATATCACGCCTCATTATGGAAGTTGTTGGACTTGTCGAGATGATTACCAGATAAGATTTAGAAACAACATATTGGCTACGGGCAGTATGTATTTTGGTGGAGTAGCAAATCATTTCCCTTTTCGCGTCGGTCGCGACGATGATATTGAAGGCATGTTGAGTGAAGGAGTGGATATTTACGTGGATAAGAATCCATCCACAGCTTGTGGTGGTGTTTCCAAGGACGCGATATAAAGGATCCATTCATTCTGCAATAATTAATGGATTTTATTATTATTATTACTATTATTAATGAAGAAAGTGTGCTGAGTGATGTTGAATGAATAAGCTAGCATGCAATATCTTCGTCCATTTCACTTGGAAACTATGGACCAATTATATATGTTTGTGCCTCATGTATTACTCCATCACTTTACTAAAATTATCCCTCTTTCGTTTAAATATATATATATATATATATATATATATATATATATATATATATATATCATCACACACACACACACACACACACACACACATATATATATATATAGGGGCCGGTTCCCGTGAGAATGCACCTTGTGGAGAGAAATGAGAATAAAATCTAGCCGTCGGATCTGATGCATCGTGCAACTTAGATTGCATCCTGCGCTCAGATTTTGAGATAGTGCATTTTCGAAGGTTTATGATGCATTTCAACGTGATGCATTTTCGCACCATTTTGGTGCATCTAATTTTGATGAAATCTTGACCCTTAGATCTCACAATCTAAAGCACCAGATTCATTCTCATTTCTTTCCTAAGATTGCATTCTCACCAGAACCAATATATATATATATATATATATATATATATATATATATATATATATATATATATATAGGATGAATTCTCTCTCTAAATTTCCGGCCACCGGCAAGTCACCGGAAAACCTTAGTTCTATCCATTCCCTACCACGGCGTACACTTTTCTCCGAGCTCTTCCATGGGGAACCTGGAGATTTCCCGGGCACAGTATGTGGTTTCTATAAAAACTCCCCCTCAATATCCTTCACGGCGGAGGAGGAAAGGAAGCTGGCCGGGAAATTCTCACAGACACTGGTAGGAAGATGCAGTAGCCGAGTCCACCTATCCGAGGTTGAAGATTTCTTAATCAAGGGCAGATTCAAGGAATTCAAATTATGAAGGCTTCAATCCAATGAGCTCCTCTTCATCTTTAAACATGAAGAAGACTACCTTCGCTGGTTTTCAAGAAGGAGGTGGAAAATTAAAGGATGTATCATCACTATTTGCAAGTGGACGCCGGAGCATGAACCCTCAGCAGACTCACCTCTCTTCCCTCTTTGGTTTGAGTTGAATAACTTCCCCATTCACCTCAATGACCACAAAGCAATCTTCTCAATAGCTTCTGCTCTTGGGAAACCAATCAAGCTGGACTCCAACTCGGTCATTGGAGTTAAACCCGACGAGATTAGGGTCTGCGTTGAGAGAGACCTGTCCATCCCCTTTCCTTCTCATATTCATCTCAGGCTTGGAACTAAAGATCTCTGGTTACCCTGCAGATTTGAAAACCCTCCCCTTTACTGCCCAATATGTCACAGGTTTGGACACAACCTTCAATCCTGCCGGAAAAAAACGCCGGAGAACCTCCCTGTCATTGCTCCGACCAGGGAGGTGGGTCATATGGGAGCGTCTGGATTTCAGAATAATCAGCATGATTGGAAAATGGTGCCTAGCAAACGACACAACAAGTCTGGCGAAAGAGTAATGGGGGGTCCCTCATTAAACCAATATGCAGTGCATGGGGCTTTTAGATACAAACCAATACACCAACAACAACAGGACAAAAGCAACAAGAGTAAAGGACCAGAGGGCATATCCAAGTTTTCAAACACTCACGTCCAAAAGGGTGAGCCCTCAACCAACCATACGCCAAAACAGGTTCACTAGGAAGACCTGATGCCTATGGTGGAAGATGTACCTGAAGAGGATACCAATTGCCCCCCACCCATCACAAGTAAGTCCTTTCCCTCCAAGCCTACTCTTCAGTCCCACCAGTCAGAATCTCTTCTTGACCTTTCTTTCCTCCATGTTCCCAAACCCCAACCTTGCATGGATATTATCCCTTTTAACCCCTTCCAGGAAGACTCTTACCCACTGGGAGTTTTTCTACCAACAAATGATGAACCACCCAGGCCAGGTAGCAAAGATGACTGCTGGATTAATGATCAACTTCAACCAACTTGGGAAGCCAAATCAGACAGCAGCTCCATTCTGGAGGAATCCATTCCTTTTGTTTGCCACTCTGATGGAGGGGATAATGATAAACCTTTCACCACATCACCCCCAATTCCCTTCCATTTGGATGTTCGAAGATGTTCCAAACAATCCATATCGTTTCCTAAACACCGCAAACCCAGAAAAGATATTCCACCATCCTCGGTGATGACTCGAAGCAAAACTTCTAAAGATGTACCCCCACCCAAGGTTCTTTTATGAAACTCCTTTTCTGGAATGTCTGTGGAGCTGCATCCTCTCTCAACAGACTAATTTCCCTAAGGAGAGCACATGATTTAGACTACTTATGCATTTTGGAACCTATGGTTAACCCTTCCCAGCTTGAATCCTTCCGTATTAAACTCAACTTCTCACATAGTCTTGGATCCCAAAATAATAAGAAATGGATCTTCTGGAACGAGTCATGCCTTAAACTCATCTCCTTCTCAGATTTCCCACAAGTAACCAGTTGCCTTTTCACCCTTCAAATGGACAACTCTCCCATTTTGATTTCTGGGGTTTATGGTGCTCACACGATCTTGGCTAGGAAGGAGCTCTGGGAGGAACTTTTTACAATTTGTCCCTCAAACAAACGCTGGATAGTTGGTGGGGATTTTAATGCCATTACCTCACCACATGAGTCAAAAGGAACCTGCCCTCCAAACCAACTTAGTATGGAGGACTTCAATTCATGCATCCTTCACTGCAAACTCATCAATCTGGATCCCATTGGTAGTACCTTCACATGGTCAGGTGTACGCTCCCAAGGCAGGACCTGGCGTAGACTAGACAGAGTAATGATTCACCTGGACCTTCTCGCCTTCTTTCAAGATGTGGAGCTTCATCACCTTGCCAAAGCCAACTCTGATCACAAACCCATTCTCCTGCACTGTAATGACCAGATTCCCAATACTCCCAAGCCTTTCAGATTTCTAAACACCTGGACCCTTCATGAGAACTTCCTCCATACTGTCAAGCTTTCTTGGGAAAATTCCCCTACCACT
>OOIL02001249.1:65504-134440 GCA_900332095.2 Cuscuta campestris
ACTGTTTGGAACTATTTCGCAGGCATGGTGGATGCTCCCATGCTCACGTCAAACCTCTTACTTCGCCAACATGCAATCTCATGGTGGGTAAGAGGTAACTTGAAAACTTTCAAAGGAGCACTTAAGATTATACTCCCAGGAATTATCGCATGGAAATTATGGAAAGCTCGCAACGCCTTTATTTATGATGGAAACAGAATGAGCTCACGTACAGTTATCCAACAGATTGGGAAGCTTATTCAGGCTTGGGCATGGACTCACCGACAAAAGAAATGGCTAATTCATGACAAAGACTTTGACGCTTGGGAGATTGATAAATTTTGGAGGAAAGGAAAAAAGGCTTCTTCTTCTTTCTGAGCTTTAGAATGTGTATTTTTTATCTCGAGATTGTAACTCTTTTCCTTATCAATAAAGATCTTTAAATATATATATATATATATATATATATATATATATATATATATATATATATATATATATACAAAGCAAGAGATTGCTTTGCAAACAAACTTAGGTGGTTCAAGCGATGAAAATGAAGCAACCAGGTCTGCTTCTCCTGTCAAAGACTCAAATACAGCTGGGGCTGCTACCCCAATAGCTCCAGTTGATGCCATGGGAACCATAGTAACTGATACTATAATCCAAGCTACTAGCGTAAGTGTTGATTCAGCCCCTAATGTTTGTGATGACACAGATAAAGTCAAGAAAGTTTTTGATGTAATTATTCCTAAGAGTTGTACAACAGCTTATCCTGATGTTAAGAAAGTCTCTGATGGTTGTGAAGTTTTTCCTACTGCCAATTCTCCAGCAGCCCGTGGTAACAGCGAGCCAATATTGGTGACTATGGAACCCAATTCTCCTACACCTTGTAACAATGATCACAGCCGCAGCGCACACAATCTGTCTTTCGAAGCAGCATTGGAAGGCACACACAGTATTGACACTTGTAATAATAAAGAGTTCAATTCTGATCCTTCTCCAATCAACCTAAAGGAATTTCCAGTTCTCACAAAAGAACTATTGGAAGCTACTAGTGGTGAACACACCCTTTCTCTTGAGAAAGAGATGGAAAGAACACTAAGTCCCTCATGTGCAGGAAATGAAGAGATTCCTTCTGATCATATGGAAAGCAATAACCCTCCTCCACTGTTGACTAGCGATGAAAGTATCAACCCATCAACAATAGGACCGGTCCTTCAATCCTTTGAGATTGACGGACAACACGAAGTTAGGTCCTACATTGAAGAAGGGGAGACATCACATCAAAGGGAGGAAACCAATGACTTTCAAGATGTCCAAAGAAGCCGTACCAAAAAATCAGCAAAGAGGCCAAATGCACCAAGAACAATCAAAACTAGAAGCTACGACCCCAACCTCGAAGTCGGGACGGTTAGTGAGATCACCAGATACTGGCCGAGCCAAAAATCAACAACTTTGGAAACAATTATCACTACCGAAAGTTACTCTGGGCCCTTTTGGTATGTTGGTCCTGTTGGTCCTATTGGAACTGATGGAAAGAGACCAAAGAAAGTAATGCCTATATATATATATACATATATATATATATACATATATATATATATATATATATATATATATATATATATATATATATATATATATATATATATATATATGGGATTGACTCCAGTCAGATGACATGTTTCGGTCAGATGACAACGAATGCTCATTCTGAATCAATGTAGCGCTCATTCTTAAACAACGTAGAATTCATTCTCACACAACTGTTCATCACAATGTAGTGTTCATTCATAGCCAGCGAGACGACAACATAGGGTTCATTTTGAATCCACGTAGTGTTCATTCTAAGACATTTTAGGGTTGACTTTCACACATTTGTTCATTATAAACGTAGTACTCATTCTGAAACAACCTAGTACTCATTCACAGTCTACTCAGTGTAGTGTTCATTCTGAAATAAGGCGGTGCTCATTCCCAAACAAGGTGGTGCTCATTCTAAAGCATGTCATCTGACCGAAAGTGTCATCTGACTGGAGTCAATCCCTATATATATATATATATATATATATATATATATATATATATATATATATATATATATATATATAAATGAAGAGTTCTTTTATTAATGAAGAAAGACCAAGTACAAAACCAAGAAGAAAGTCAAACTACATGCAACAATCTACTACCATTAATCCAGAAAATTAATCCAGAAAAGATCGAGCCCCCAATCGGAGAAGCTTCTATCTTTAACCAGCCACCTCTTACGTCGTGAGGCCCAACTCCATGCTTGTACGTGATAAAAGCATCTTTGAATGATCGTATCTTTACTCGGGGTGGATCCGTCATAAATGGCTTGATTTCTTGCTTTCCAAAGATGCCACGAGATAACTCCCGGCAGGACTAATCTTAGAATACCCTTAAGAGAAGAGGACTCAGCGCTGAACCACCAGGTGAGGAAAATTTGATTTAGTCGTAGTGCTGAGGACGGTTTAGGTGCATCTATGAGGGCTGCAAAATAACTCCAAACTTGCAAGCTGAGGGGACAAGAAGCAAGGGTATGATCCAAGGCATCATCAGAGGATTTGCAAAGGGGGCACCTACTAGGAAGACTGGCCGAAAACCTAGCAGCCAGTTCAGGAAAGGGAAGATAGCCAAAGAATGCTTTCCATTGAAAAATTCTGAGCTTGGGGGTTTGAGCTGAATGCCAAATATATTTGCAAGAGAGTCTTGAAGGGAGACCATCTCCAATAGAGCTAAGTACTGTCTTAGAGGAGTAGAGTTTCCCGTCCCAAAGAGGAAGGTTCGGGCTTCTGCTGTAATGGTTTAGCGCCAACTCATGAACCCTACAGATCCTCTTCCATGTTGGGGAGTCCGTCAGCTTCTCCTTAATGTTGCCTATTTTCATATAAATGCCCCTCATGAGAGAAGCCCACTCACCGTTATCATGGTTAACCCGCCACCATAAGTTTATTGAGTGAAGAAGCTGCATCTGCCGCAAGTCATTAATGCCCAAACCACCTGAAGAAGTAGGACAACAAAGAGAAGTCCATGTTTTCCAATGATGAAGCCTTGCACCATTTCTAGAACCCCAAAAGAAGTTGGCCATCCGGGCTTGAAGAGAATTGATTATCGACGTCGGGATGGTGTGAACCACTAGAACATGTAAGGGGATCGAGGATAGTACATGTTTAATTAAAATAAGCCTTCCCATTGGGTTCAAAGTCTTGCTATACCACGAGAGTAGGTGCTTGTCGAAATGTGCAAGAAGATGATCACATTGCGGCTTCCTAAGAATACCCTTGCAGATTGTTGCACCAAGGTAACGAAAAGGAAGAGAACCTCCTTCCATAGCAAGGGTCTTGCTCATGTTTGTCAATTGAGAAGAGGGGGTAGAAGATTTGACGAAGAAGTTACTCTTTGTGAAGTTGATGACCTGCCCCGAATCCAAAGAGTAATCTCCAAGAATTTTCCTAAGCTTTAGAAGGTTGATAGTATCACCTCTGGTGAAGATCATAATATCATCCGCGTAGGTAAGATGGCCCGGCATCTTAATCCTACCCAAATTAAAGGGATGGATGTGGTCTTCCTCCAAACTTTTGTTGAGCGTTCTTGAAAGACCTTCCCCTGCAATAATGAAAAGAAGAGGAGATAGGGGGTCACCTTGCTTGACACCCCTAGACATAGGAAAGTAACCGGTGGGCTGCCCGTTAATAAGAACTGAGAGCATGGTGCCTTTAAGGTTTGCCAGGAGAAGACCAATGAAGTGTCTGGAGAAGCTGAACTCCTTCAGAACTGCCTCAAGATAATCCCAACGTAGAGTGTCAAATGCTTTGGCAATATCAATCTTAATTATCATGTTTCCTCCGAAAGTTTTCCTGTCCAAGTTGTGAGCTGCCTCTTGCGCTAAAAGGATGTGGTCAGCCATGCTTTTTCCTTGTTGAAAAGCTGCTTGATTTGAGGAGATTAGCTTGGGCAGCAAGGGTTTGAGCCTGTTGGAGAGGATTTTGGTGTTAACCTTGCTCATGAACGTGCTAAGGGAGATGGGCCTGAAATCATCAAAGCGTTTGGGACTATCCTTCTTGGGGATAAGGGAAATGAGAGTACTACCGTAGGCTCGCGGAATTGGAAATCCCAAGAAAAATTCTTGAGAGGCTTTGAGCATTTCCTCTTTAATAATTTCCCAACAAGTACGAAAGAAAACACCATTGAAGCCATCCGGTCCTGAGGCGCTGCCACTGTCCAGATCCCAAACTGCCTGCCGAACTTCCTCCAAGGAAGGAATCCTACTGAGCTGCAAGTTATCACTGTCTGTGATGATACTAGGGATTTGGGAGAGGGGGTGGATAGGCTTGGAGGGGGAAAGGGCCTGAAACTGCTTGGAGAAGTGGGAAGCAGCTTCCAAGCAGATCTCTGATTGAATGGAGAGCCCAACACCAGTGTCCGAAATAATATGATTAATGGCAAGCTTCCTTCTCTTCCCATTAGCAAAGGCATGGAAGACCTTGGAGTTTGAGTCCCCAAATTCAAGCCATCTCGCATTAGCTTTTTGCTTCCAATATGCCACCTCTTTGTGAGTAGCGAGAAGAAGTTTGGCGTTTGCCTTCTCGGCTATTTCGCGATTGGCATCGGTAGGATCTTCCTCAAAGCACAATTGGGTTTGGGTTGCAAACTCCTCCGCCTTAGTAAGATTTTCAAAGATATTGCCAAATTCCTTCTTGTTCCACTCCTTGAGACATCCCTTAAGACCTTTGAGTTTTGCCACAAGTCCACGCATGCCACCAGAGTAGGGAGTCTTAGTCCAACAATCCTTAACCACCTGGAGGAACTGGTCATGGTAAATCCAGGCATTCAGGAATCGGAAAGAAGAAGGGCCACTTTCACGGCTAGGATGACAAGTGAAGAGAATAGCTTTGTGGTCACTACAAGCTTTGGGTAAATGGTGAATATAAAAATGAGGAAAGAATGATTGGAAAGCTAGATTAACCAACACTCTATCCAACCTACGCCATGTTCTCCCACGGCTTCTTGTGCCAGACCAAGTAAAGAGACCACCGGAAGGGTCTGGACAGAACAGATTACAAGCTTCAATGCACGAGTTGAACTCTTCCATTCCAAGTGCATTTGGTTCGCACTGACCTTTGTATTCTGAAGGGGAAGAAATAGCATTAAAGTCACCTCCCACCACCCAATTTTGATTAGTGTTGCTCCTCCCCTGTAAGCTCTCCCAAAGCTGCCTTCTCTCAATCACCGTGTGAGCCCCATAGACAGAAGAGATGATAATTGTGGAGTTGGATTTGTTTACCATGGAGAATGTGCAGTGAGTAGCTTGCTCTTCGTCGTCAAAGCTAATCAAATGAAGCAGGTTAGAGTCCCAAAATATCCATCTCTTGTTATTAGCCGAAGAGAGATGGTTGCTGTAACCCAAATTAGGTCCGTAGGAAGAAATGTGTGAAGCTGAAATTTTTGGTTCAAAGATACAAAAGAAAGAAGGGGTGTGAATCCTCTTAAGGGAAAGAAGTCTTTCAAGGGAAGAGGGCACCCCGCAGACGTTCCAAAAAATCAGCTGCATTTGGAAACCAAAGAGGATACTTTTTTAGAACTTTTGCTCCTTGTCTCCATGGCATGAGGAGTAGTTTCTTTGGAGTGTTTGAGGTATTTTTTGAAAGGCATGGGGGTGGTACTGCAAGAGGAAATATCCACCTGTAAGGGAAGAAGCTCAGAACCATCGAAAGGCATATCCCCTTCATTGCCTTCGGAATGGCAGTACAAAGAAGAGAAGTCATCTTCTTTCTCAAGCTTCCCAAAGTCCATGCACATCGTGGAGGCAGAGGAAGGTTTGCAGACCCAGGAGTCATCTTTACTGAGGAGGTGTGGTGCAAGCGTTGGGACCCCTGGACCATTGGAGTAGGGGACCAAGGCCAGGCTGTCATCTGGGATAGTAATGGGCAGTGGGGCATTCTGTTTAGGTGATGGCGTGGATTGGGAAAGGACTTCATCTTCATTCACATCTTCAATGATAGGCATCAGAGGAGACCACTGTGAATTAGTCTGTTTGGACGAACATGGTTGGTCAGAAGTGGTGTGAAATTCAGGAGGGGCAAGGGAAAAAGGGACGCCAGTTTTTGAAATGTCCACTTGTTTTTGGACTTGGTTTCTTTGGCCCACATGAACTCCAACCCTACCCAAACAAGGTGGTGCTCATTCTGAAGCATGTCATCTGACCGAAAGTGTCATCTGACCGAAAGATGTCATCTGACTGGAGTCAATCCCTATATATATATAGGGATTGACTCCAGTCAGATGACATGTTTCGGTCAGATGACAACGAATACTCATTCTAAATCAATGTAGCGCTCATTCTTAAACAACGTAGGATTCATTCTCACACAACTACTCATCACAATGTAGTGTTCATTCCAAGCCAGCAAGACGACAACATAGGGTTCATTTTGAATCCACGTGGTGTTCATTCTAAGACATCGTAAGGTTCATTTTCACACACTTGTTCATTATAAACGTAGTACTCATTCTAAAACAACCTAGTACTCATTCACAATCTGCTCAGAGTAGTGTTCATTCTGAAATAAGGCGGTGCTCATTCTCAAACAAGGTGGTGCTCATTCTGAAGTATGTCATCTGACCGAAAGTGTCATCTGATCGAAAGATGTCATTTGACTGGAGTCAATCCCTATATATATATATATATATATAGCCTCTAAATCTTGACCATTGATGGAAAGGTAATTATCACCAGCCAAAATGCGTACAGAAAAGTGGATTCGCTAAAATAGTAACTTCGAATGCCTATAGGCAAGCATGTACTTTCCAATACTACAATCTACTAACAATATGACATATCGAGACTCATGAATAGTTAAATTCACTGTCCTGAAACATGTTCTATTCTGAGACAAAAAGTCAAAAGTGGCTAAATCCCTAAAACGACACATTGAGTAATTTCCAAAGAATGAAACATTAAAGGATGAAAACTACGTGACGATAATTCGCCAACGATACATTCGTATCTTGTGACTCATATCCTTGAATTACTCAAACTTGTTGTGTAAATTATGCACTTGAAACATCTCACTTGATCAATCTTGCAAAGATTAAATTCCATTACTTGTATCGAAATAATGAACCATGGAAAACTTGTCCTAACTCACGATTCTCCATTGAACCCAAAAGATGTATTATGATACAAATCTTCGAAAACTACACTTTGTGAACTACGTGACTCGATCAAAAAGGTAAAAGTACCCTGACTTGAACATTATATTAAGCTTCTCTATGTGAACCACAAAATGAGTGATGCGATTCTGTTATCTCTGAAGACTATTATCGATGATCTTATTGATCAAACTAACTCCGTTAGGATCCTAGCAAGGGAATGTATACGCAACAACCAGAATAAGATCATCAAGCCTTTAGTCAACTAATATTAAAAATGGAGAAACGTCAAATTGGGAAGTTTAATTCCGGGAGGGAGGAAGTATTTTTAAAATGTGCATGTCAGACATATACTAAAGACAACCTTTGTTTTATAAAAATTCTCTATTTGACTTTTATAAAATAAAAAAGGATAAAAAATGTAAAAAAACCCTTTATATATAAATTTAAGACTTCATTGCATAAAAGCTTGACATGTGGCATAATATGAGGCATACATGCGGCATAATATGAGGTATACATATGGCATAATATGAGATACATTATGTGGCATTTAATTTTTGAGCAAGACTTTAATGAATGATAGTTGACATGAGATAAAACTTTAATTTTTTATCAAAAATTAATTATTAAGAATAAAAAACTTCAATAAATTATTTATATTAAATTAATAAAATAAAATTATTCAATAAATCCTTTATATAAAAAGTTGAAACTTTTATCTTTCAAAATTTAACATGTGCATTACTTATGTCACTTTTTACACGTAATATGCCACCTAATTTGATAATTCAGTATTTTTTATTTCTTGATTTATGATAAAATTTTTGTTTAATTAATACACTCTCTTCACCTCTAAATAAATTCCATATGAATATTTGTTTATGATAAGTTAAAATGAAGTTAGTTTTTAATACATTTCTTTCAATATTGATATAAAATAAAAAACATACAATTTATTTTAAAGATTACATTAAACATTTTTTTTAAAAAATAAGAGATGATTGAATTATAATAGTCTTCAAGTAGAATAATAGTCTTTATACTCCAGTACCGGTTCAGGTGCCATTATTTCCGTACCGACACCGGCGGTACCGGTACCGACATACTATTTTTTTTGCTTTTCCTGCTGTCCAAGCTATCCAAACTCCAGTACAAAGCTGCAACCTGCAAAAAAATTAATGGGAGCGGGAGGGGGTCCCCTGAAACGGCCATAATGCCGTTGAGGGGAGGGGGGGTTGGGGGGTTAGGGGAGGGGGGAGGGGCCCCGGGGCAATCTACACTATAAATACACCATTTTTTAAAAAAAAGTAACACACCATTCTCATTTCCTCTTAATCCTCTCTAATTCTCTTAAATCTTATTTCTCAATTCTTATTATCTTTTATACATTTTATATTTATATAATAATATAAATATATATTAACATATTATATAATATATAAATATATACTCATATAAATATATAATCATATTCTCATTATCTCATATATTAAATTATTAATTTGTTATAAAATAATATTATAATTTTGAAATTCCTTATATATATTTAATATTATAAATATTTTTATAGAGCTGGCAAATCAGTCGGTCAGGTCGGGTTCGGGTTCGGTCACTTCGAGTTTGGGTAATTTCGGGTTCGGGTCAATTCGGGGTCGGGTTGAGAACTGTATGTTCATGACCCAGAGTCATCGAGGTAGGGTCGACCCAACGGGTTATGACTTTGGTTTTTAAAATTTTTAAATTCACATTAACACTTACATTTTCTATTTAATGTAAATATGTAATTAGTTTTTTTAGGTGAGCGATATATAAGCTCCTTCGAGGGTTTCTTTACGATTTTTTACCTCGTCGCTTTTTTTGAACCGTTAAGATATTAAATGTAGTTGTTCTTCATTTCGTGTATTACTTATTTTTTAATATTTAAATAACAACTACATTTTTAGATTTTTTTTCATTCTTTCCTTTAACAATTGCGAATTTACAATTTTACACTTTAGAAATTTTAAAAAAAGCAAAAAGGGGGGGGGGGGGGCGAAATCGGCCGGTCTGGAACCGCTGCCCCGGGAACCTAGAACCGGTACCGGCTGGTCCGGTCACGGTGTCGGTGCCATGGGGTGGCGGTACTGGAACCGGCGGTTCCGGAACTGTACCGTGTCCACTCCTACTTGGGTGGATCTATGTTTGGACATAATATTTTTATATTTCCGTTGCCCTATCCAAGCGTAGTTCTCAACATTAACCCCCACAACAAACCTACAATATAAATTCAAATTACACACCCTCACACACCTCCTTTGTCTCCTGACCAAGTACAACTTCCCCCAAACTACCACAAATGCCCAGCCAAATAAACAACCCTACCTTGCTCCCCATTATGGCCATCAACCCCATCCCACATTCATCCCTCCTTCCCCTGACATTCCCCCCCACTCAGGGACAAACTAATAACCCCACAAACCAAGCCCATACCCCTAATTTCATTCCACTCAAAAGATATGAGCATGTGGGCATTATTTTAAGTGATTAGTAGTTTCTCCCCCCAATTGTATGCTTATATATTCAGCCATAGGACAGGGTGTAGGATCATCTTATATTCCATTTTACTCATAGTGATTCTTTTGTGTGTTTCATTCAAATCCCTAATTCTATATCTTAAGAATGGTTCTCTTGAGTGTGAGTTTTAGGTTCTAGTTATTTAAATAAGTGTTTGATATCTTATTTGAATACTGGATTCCACCCAAATTAAGATAAGAGTGTGTAATATCTCCTAACACCAACTTGGCTTACCCCCCCTCCCCCTTCACTAAAACACCCTTCTTCCTGCCTAGAATTCTGCCAAATAATCGATTATCCTTGCTGACAATCGATTATCAGTCCTCCGTTGAAACACCTACAACCTTCAATAATCGATTGTCCCTTTTAACAATCGATTACCAATCCTCCTTTGAAACACATGCACCCTTCAATAATCGATTATCAGAATACTGATAATCGACTATCAACCTTTCCTCAAAAATCTGAAAAGTTCTTCCGAGAAACTGAACCATCTGACAATTGATTATTATCTAATTTAGAATATCGATTATCCTCCCTTCCTGAAAAATCGAAGAGCTTTATTCCTTGAGTTTAAGATTAATACCGATACACCCCGAGTTTAGATATAACACAAGATATTTCTATAAAAAGGTAGTTTTTTTATTTATATAAAGATCAATATGAATTTCATGGTACGTATACAAAACTCTAGAATTGAGATATGAGTTGGAATAATTTAGTTGCATTTTAGCCATTATTTGCAAAACTTATTATTTTCCGAGAAGATTTAAAGAGCTTATGTCTGATTGAGATTGAAAAGTTACTTAATTCAAATAGACGATCCTTATAGAAGTTTAGTAGTATGTCATTCCGATATGACAATCCACTTAATAGATTTAAAAATAATTTCATGGTAGAGGAGTTGAACTAGGACAAAGAAAAGTTGTCATATGATCTTAAATAATATATATAATTATAATGAATGAAGACAAGAGGAAGATATATGATGATGACGCTTTATGTTTTCTTATTACTATGAGTAAAAGTCAATGTCAAACATTGTCATTTGTTAAATTATTTTTAACTAGGCTGAAGTTCACTAATGGTCAACTTTATGTTGTTGTTTCACGAGTAAAAACCAAGACAATCTTAAAAATATTAGTTTTAAATGATAATGAAAATCCTTGCAACCACACCAATTAAACATTTTGTATTCCCCGAAGGCTTTCAAAAAACTCTGGATTTAAATAAGACTTTTAGGTATTTACTTTTGAATTTATATAAGCATTTTCATTACCAAATATTAAATGCTAAATTATTTATTTTACTTTAATTTTAATGTCTATCTACAGTGTTAAAGGGCACATTACATATATTTTCATAAACTCATGGGAGAAAGACCAAAGTAGGACTAAAACATTGAAAATATACCAAAATAGGACTTCTATGTTTTTATTCCCGAAATAGGACTTACATTACCAAACATGGTCATATACATTACCAAAAAAGTATAGTAATGTGCACATGTACACTACTACATTACCATAGTGGAAAGTCACATTACCACATTTGCAAAGTCTTATTTGGGAAAAAAAATGAAAGTCCTATTTTGGTACTTTTTTCTATGTTTTAGTCCTATTTAGGGTGATTTCTATAAACTCATTTAATAATATTACACTGCAGATAATTCACAGGATCAACAAAAGTTTCGATCGACACCATGGGTGGCACAGGTTAAAAATACTAGTTCTTTTAATATTCTTGAGACATATGGAAAACAAAATACTGAAAGGTTTTAAGGGAATCAATTCAGCCTTTTATTATGCCCCTTAATCTTTTTCCCTCATTATTTTAGAATAGTTAACTTTTCCTAATAAAAAGAGAATGTGAAATTTTTGAGAATAAAAACAACTCAAACTCTTGTAAGCAATGACTCCTGTAACTCTTGAAATTTTTTGAAATAAAAATAACTCAAACTCTTGGCCAAGACATTATTATATTAATGAGTGATGCTTTAATGATCCCAATGTTCACATTTAAAATGCGGACTTTCTCACTTTTTTCATGGCTTTCAAGTGGATATTTTATATTTTTCCAAAGGTTCAATTCTTTTATGCTACAAATACAATAAGATTCATAAAATAAGCGCGAACCTTAAAATAAGCGCGAACCTTAGATTCACAGAAGAATTTATATATATATATATATATATATATATATATATATATATATATATATATATATATATATATTAATTTGAGTCTACCTTTTCATTCAACCAAGATTTGTAAAAAGTATTAATTCATGGATTAATGACATACAACTGAAAAAACAAAAAAATATATGATTGATATTGATTTTAAAAAGTAAAGAAATAGGGTAAGTCGCAAAAAAGTTACAAATACAATTTGGAATAAAATATAATGACATAAAAGAAATAACAAGATATTAAAAATTTAAAAACTAGAGTATACATCTTTTAAATAAAATATGAAATTTATAAAATAAATTAATTATTTAAGCATTTTTTTAACTCTTTTTTAAAATTTTTCCAACTCTTTCCAAGTTTTCAAAATTTTTCAAGTTTTCTCACACTTATTTTAGTTTTTCGAACTTCTTCTAGTTTCTTCCAACTCTTTCTAATTTTTTGAACTCATTTCAATTTTTTCCAACTCATTCCAATTCTTCCTACTTCCAATTTTTTTTCAATATCCACATATTTTTTTTCATTCGAAAATAAAGATTTTTAGCTTGCACAGTCACCTATTTTCACTCTTTTAATTTACACTATTCACCTATTTTGCATTTCTCCTAAATTAAATACACTACCCATGGCAAAATGAGAATTTCAAACATTATATTATTTCATCTTACATTTAAAATCATGCACAGTCAAAATAAGAAATAAGATTCCGGAAGGAGTATTCAATACATGATGAAAAGGGATATATATATATATATATATATATATATATATATATATATATATATATATATATATATATATATATATATATATAAAAGAAAAAATAGAGGACTAATAATAATGTAATCCACCAAAGATGAGTTGACATCACAAGCCTTACTCATTCATATCCGTCCGATTTGCGACAAGTAATGATAGTGAATTTGATCAGACCTTTCTTGTATCCTTCAATCATCAGCGGCATTGCCATTGCTCCCCTTATTGTTTTCCATCCTTTTTCATGCACACATATATGTACATTATAAAATCAGAATAGATAAAAAAAAGAATGAAATTTTTCTAACCCGCGGACCTTGAGATTAGAAAGAGAGAAAAAAGAGTATGTAGTAATAATGTATGTTAATGATTATTATTATTATTATTACCGCTCCTTAGAAGTGAGGTAATGCCCTTCCAAGACAAAGCAGACTTGATCACTGCTGGCCAGAAGGGAGCAACATTTTCAGACCAATCCGCGACTTTTATGTCCCGAAGAGAGTAAGATTTGAGCAAGTTAACGTAATCCGCAGCGGAACACCAAGCAGGGAGATAGAATGCGTTGCATATTTTGTTAAGCAGCTCTTCCTCTTGGGGAAGCAGAGAGTTTTCTGTTGGGGAGAGATCCCTGTGGCACCATGTCACTATTATCATTGTCCCCCCAGGGGCTGCCACTCTTGCCAGCTCAGACACAAACTTGGCTTTGTCAGGCATGTGTTCTCCGCTTTCCATGGACCAGACGAGATCGAATTCTCCATCCGGGAAGGGCTGGTTTAGCGCATCTGCAACTTGGAAAGAAACCTGTGGCGGGTTTGCATTTTTTTTTTTAATATTCTGGTTAGTCCAATAGTATATATTTATAATTAGCCCTTAATTTTTCATAAATTAGCCATGAATAAAATAAAATAGAATAAAAACTTTAACCTGTTCTCCCAGTCCCTGGGCATCAGCCAGAGCCTGAGCCCTCTGTGCTTGGTTTGGGCTAAGAGTGATGCCTTGACATTTGGCGGAATATTTCCTTGCTAAGAACCTAGAACTGCCTCCAATTCCACATCCAACATCAACTATCTTCTTTGGTTTCTTCTCTTCATTCTCTGGAATTTTTTTTTAAAAAAATTAGTATTATTTTGCACTCTAATAAAGCATTTCGTACTACAAATATTTTTCTAAAAGGATCAAGAGAAAAAAGTATAAAATTAGTTTTGGGACAAATGGAAATAAGAAAGTGAAAAAACTTTTGTAACACTGACGGGGTATCCTTGTGAAATATCCAGATTGCAGCAATGATACCCAATTCAAAATAATTCACCAATAAACCATAGGTTAAGGAATAAATAAAAGAGTGATGGAGATGATGCCATAGCACTTATCCTAGAGACAGATGCCATAAAGAGTATTGTACCATCTTCTAAGTCACATATGCAGATGCAATATAAAGCAGCAAATACTGCACAGAGATATTTTTTTGCAGTACGGACAAAATCTCCTAACATTCGTATAATAGCCCTTCACTCAAACTTCAGGAAAGATCGCACCTATTAATACATTAAGATGCCTCTTATAACCTAATGACAAAATCCCTATTTGAATGGCTTCTAACCCAAACCCCTATTTGTTGGAAATGAAAGGATCAAATTGTACTAACTAGCTCAAATTGTGTATTACATGGTTAAGTCCTATATATAGAAAATGAAAAACAAGTAACAACCAAAGATATCTTCCTAACTAACTAACAAACTATGTAACTAATCAACTAAACAAATGCTAAATGGTTGATTACACCAACACCCCCCCTCAAGTTGAAGGTGGGAACAACTTCAACTTGCAATTGAATAAGATCCTTGTTGACCATGCATAAACAACAAACTTTTCTCTGTGAAGTTTACTGCATCTTGTGTTTGACACCTCCAGTGATGGAGTCAATGATGAGAACAGCACCTGCCTGTGAGGTTCCAAGGATCAATAACTGTGCAATAATACTTTGTGGTCTCAAACTTCCACAACGCAATATCAATGGTGATACCATGCTCACGCTCCGCCTTCAGCTTGTCAAGAACCCAGGCATACTTGAACGACCTCTTGTTCATCTCAGCAGCTTCCTTCTCTTTACCCCAGGTTGATAACTACAGATAACTCTTCTTCGGCTCAGATGCAGAGTAGCGGCTTCAAGTGAGAGAGATTGAAAGTGTAAAGAGCTAGTGATGGTTGCGATGGTTCTCCAAAATGAACGGAAAATGAACCATACACAACCGATGATGAAAATGAGATGACAAATCAATTGATGAATTCACACGAAACCATCAAAGGATGAAATGAAATCAATTGACAAAAGCAATTGATGAAATCAACCGAAAACCGGATGATGATGATGAGGGTGAAACTCGATCAAAACGATACGAGTGAAACTCAATCAAACCGATTGAGTGAAATTGAATAATGATGAAGCTTCTGAATTTCAGAAGTGAAGGAAAATGATTGAACGAAACATTTCAATCATGACTCATGAGAATGAGAATGAAATTGGATACTCAATCAAACCGACTGAGTAAAACTCAATTGAGTGAAACTGAAACAATGATGATGAAACTTCTGAATTACAGAAGTGAAAGAATGACTGAAACTAAACATTCCAATCATGAGAATGAAAATGAAGTTGGATACTCAATTTGAGAACCAACACAATGAACAGGATCAATATGGATCAACTGTGATGAAACCTGATTTGGAGAGATTAATAGACAGATAGGCGCTGGGAAATACAGAGGCAGATGCAGGAGATAGTCTATCAGTAAGCCCTGCAAGTGTCGATGATGTTTTGTAGGCTATGGAGAGAAGGTTGCGCTCCTCCACACTCAATTCCTCAGATTCAGACATAGAAGACAAAACCTTCTCCATGAACTCCACCGCCTCATCGTACATGAATGACTTGAATCGAGATCGAGACGGCTCAGCCGTCTAGGGCTCAGACCAAATCAGATTCTTCATCGTCGCCGGAAAATGGAGGATTGAGTTTTCTTTTACTCAATCATCTTCAATAGCATCGAGATTTCCAGAGATAATCTTTTTCCAGATTTGGAGTTCTTCAATTTCTGGGCGGAAGCTTGAGAGGAGTAATTCCCTGCGGAAACGATTGCAGTAGCAGCAGCGCCGATAGTCGGCTGAGCCGTACGACGGCGATTGAAACAGATTGCAACCGTAGCTCGGTGATGAGATGGTTGCTTGACGATTCAGCTTCTTTGTAGACGGAAATCTCTAGGATCGAAATTGAAGATAAGGATGGAAGAATTGGGAAGCGTAAAAATGGAAGATAAGGAGTCAGATTGCTGGAGCTATAGCAAACTGCTCTGATACCATGTTGGAAATGAAAGGATCAAATTGTACTAACTAGCTCAAATTGTGTATTACATGGTTAAGTCCTATATATAGAAAATGAAAAACAAGTAACAACCAAAAATATCTTCCTAACTAACTAACAAACTATGTAACTAATCAACTAAACAAATGCTAAATGGTTGATTACACCAACACTATTTGAGCTTACCTTTTAGCTACTACATTTTCTTGCTCCAAGAACGTGCTAGCAGCCCAATTTCAAATCAGCGAGGTGCTCAAGTTCCGGACGTTTAATTTGAAGAACTAAAGATATCAATCTGATTCATCTCTCTTTTGTGCACTCTCGTTCCGTGGAAGATTAAATTGCTTTTCCTTCACGTTGTTGATATTAAGGATAATCCATAAATATTATTTATTCCTCTTTGTATAGATTAATTCCTAACCATCATATGTTTATCCCTTGTACATCTCCTTATCATTAGCACTTGTCTCCTACTGAATAGGATCGGTAACTGTATGTGCGTGTATATATGTTGCTTCTCATAATGAATGAATTAAGCTTCATCTGTTCTATTATGTGGTATCAAAGCAAAATAGATTTTTTTTTCTATTGGCAATCCCCTCTGTTTCTTTTTCGATTGATTCCAACTAGTGTGTTCTCACACGATCCTCATGTGCGACATCAAGTGCGTCCACAATGTCATCCTGGCGAGATGGACTTTGTAGTAGTCAACATCAAGTGCGCCCACAATGCCATCCTGGGGAGACCTGGATTGGAAGACTTGGGAGGGGCCCTATCCCTTGAACATTTATGTCTTAAATTCAGGACCCCAGAAGGCATTGAGAGGGCAGTTGGCGATCAACTTGCCAGCACAAGTTTCAAGGAATTTTGTGCTGCATGGAAAATCAAACTTAGTCGAGCAGTCGTGGCCTATCCACAATGCAACGGACAGGTAGAGAACGCCAATAGGACAATAGTGGATGGCATCAAGAAAAGATTGCATGAATTAGCCACTTCTTGGGCGGAAGAGTTATCCTATGTCCTATGGGCCCATAGATACACACCAAGGAGGGCCACCAGGGAATCTCCTTTTGCCTTAACCTATGGTTTTGAGGCGAAAGTCCCAACAGAAGTTTGGTTCCTAATGCAAGAGTGGAGGCATACGACCCAAGCCTCAACGAGCAACTGATGGAGGTGGATGCCCATTTCCATCAAGAGAGAAGGGATGAAGCAGCGATGAAAATGGAAGAGTATCAGCGACAATCCAAGATGTTAGCCCTGGTTTGCTAAGCCTCATGTTTTGATGTTAACAAACAATATAAGAGCTAACGTTTGCTTAAGTGTTTCAGGTACAACAAGAATCCATTAAGATTCGGTTCTCAAGAATAAAGTCGAAACATTAAACTAACGTAGAATATAGGTAGAAACGATGTAAGGATATGACTTTATATATCTATATTCACAAGCTCAAAAGCACTCCCAAAATATGTTTAAAACCTTCTTATAATCATTTCCAAACATCCAAAAGGTTTTGAACAAAATTGGAAATGATTTGAACAAAAATATAAAAAATCATCAAAACAGTCAAAAGGTACCCTATACCGTAAGGGGTACCGTGAGTCAATCTGAGAAGGTACTCCCTACCGTCAGGTCGGGACCCCTCTACCGTAAGGGGTACCATGAGTCAACCTGAGAAGGTACCCCCTACCGTAACCCGCATGTAGGTACCGAGCATAAAAATGGAGATCAACCCCTTTTACACTATGGCGGTACCCCCTACCGTGACCACACAACAGAAACTGACCGTTACGGCAGAGAAACAGCCTAAACACTATTGTAACGGTACCCTATACTGTTTCAACGGTACCCCCTACCGTTACTGTTGGAGAAAAAAATTCAAATTCCAAATTTCAAATATAATCACATTTAATTAGTCAAAATCTTTCCAAATTTGTCTCCAATGGCTAAATAACTTTTTCCACTATAAATAAAAGCTTAATCCTTCAAATTTCAACAAGAAACAAAGCTCCAAACATTCTTTCTTTATATTATAAGTGTGTTCATTCTTTTATTCATTATTTTCAAAATTTTGGCTATTTTAAGAGTCTTAAATTCCTAATTTTTATACACACACTTTGAGCTTGTGTTTTAGATATATACTCTCATATTCATAAGTTTATATTGTATTTTTGAGAGAGTATAATTTCGTTCTACACCGTCTAAGTTTGTTCTTTATTTTTATATTCAAGCCGTTGTGTAGAACCCTTGTTTGTGTTCTTCAAACACATCTTTATACGGTCGAGAATAGCCGTTAAATTCTCACGTTGTAACAATCGAGGATAGCCGTATAAATCCTTGGGTAGAAGGTTCATGGATAGCCTTGTAAATCCTTGGGGGGGGAACGGTCCAAGATAGCCGTGAAATCTTTATTGTAAACGGTTCGAGATAGCCGTTGTAAAAACTCGGAGTGAATCCTATTAGAAAGGGTTGTTTGCCCAAACTAGTGTGGTGCTTTGACGGAGCTCAAGAGATCGGGACTTAGTGGAAATCCTTAAGAAGGAGCCTTAAGGTACTGGAGTAGGGGTTTCCCGAACCAGTATAAAATCGGTGTCTTTTACTTAACGCTTTTATTTCTGTGTTTTACTTATTGCTTCCGCATTTGCCAACACCGTTTTCATCAAACTCCGAAAAGTTTTTAAACGCCTTATTCACCCCCTTCTAAGACGTGGGCACAACGACTAACACAAGAGATATCATGACAAGAAAACTTTACATCAGGCCTTTGAGGTAGGGGACTGGGTTTTGAGGAAAAGAGAGAAGAGCCAACCCACTAAGGGAAAAAATTTGCCAAGAATTGGGAAGGGCCATACCGCGTAGAAAGGGTTATTCTTGCTAGAACCTACCAATTAGCTACAATGGATAACAAGACATTTGACAACTACTGGAATGTGGAGCACTTAAAAAAGTTTTATCACTAGGAGAACGGTCTGTCCAGAGTAATCTATCGTTCCAATTGTTCCTCCAAGAGGCATTTCTCAGATTGTCATGATTTGATTATTATTGTACTTCCGCGTCACTATGAAAATACTTTTAAATGGGTCACGATCCTGAGTCGATAAATTTAACATTTATAAGTAATTGTCATTTTCAAATGTCAAGCGAAATTTTTATTTAACTCCGGTTTCACCTTAATACGTGTAATTCTGGGTTATACGAATTAGACTGTTACATGACATCTTCCCTACCACAGCCGAAGGAGGGGGAAAAGTGCCAAGATAATTCCAGGCTGCAATGGAGCCCAAGGCCATCCACTTGAACGTGGGGCGGTTCAAGGAACCCCTGTGAACCAGTGGCCCGACCAATGGGATGGATCCCACTCCAATGGGGATGAGAACCCATCGAACCAGCAGGATGAGGAGAAGAAGAAACCCCCCTGCCATAGAGAGAGGTTTGTGGCACGCCTGGGATAAAATTTGGGCCCTTAAGAGCCCATGAGAAAAATGATAGAAGCTGTTGTCGTCCTTAGAGTCATCCATCTCCTCATCTTGGTGGACCGCCTTGAAGGGTTGGGTCTCCAGTGGCGGTCCCAATCTCTTTTCCTTCAATATCCTCCTTTGGAGAGGGATCTCTCCAGGAGGATCGCCGTGATCCCTGACGCAACCGTGTGGTCTTGGGTGGAGGAGCCCACGAAGAAACGGTGTTCCCAGATATTGCTTGAAGGAGAGCATCGGGGTGCACCCAAAACCCAAGACCCCGAAAGTAACAGTTCTTGGAAATGAGGTTGCGGAGAACCGGGTGGCCGTTCTTGAGGAGGAGTTTGAAGATCTCCTCAAGGGCGGGAGAGCGTGGAGGAAAGGTCTAAGACGGGAATTTATCTTCCTTTTTCCTCCACACATTGGGAAAAGGAAGACCCTCGGGGGCCATCACCACAAAGAAGCGGCAGAACCAATCGTCTATCTTGTCAGACGGGCTTTCGAGAAATTGCATGTCCATCCAAGCCGTGAAGCTCACGAAGCCCCTGCCCCCATCACGGTCATACTTGTGAGGGCGGAAGAGAGAAAAGAAAAGGTCCAGGCTAGGCTCGATACCCTTCTTGTGGGATTGAGCCATAAAACAGAAGATGGATTCATGGGAGTTGGAAGAGATTTGGCCATGGGGAATGGAGTAACGATTGCAAATTTCCACCAACAAGGGATGGATGGGAAAACACCATCCCATCTTTACCAAATTGTAGTGGACGATAAGGGGACGGGAAGGGTTATGGTTCGACTCCAAAGTGGTCTCGTTAGCGGGACGGACCTTGTAGCCGAGGGGGATCATCTCCCTCATCTCTCTAAGTTGAGGCTCAGTGATGGAGGAGACATTTTCCTCCTCTTTAGACTTCTTGCCGCCATCAAAGAACTTGTTGGCCTTGGACATAGCTTTCTTCATCTTGACCGAAAGAGATAGGAGAGAAGATGGAGTCGAGATAGATAAAATGAAGGCAAGGAAGTATGGATCGCTAAGAGAAGTGAGGAGGAGGAAAAGAAAAAAACCGTATACATATAAAAGGGAAGAGAGAAAGCCTGTCGAGGTACAGTTGTGGTAATACAGAGACTCCAAAAGGAACCTGCCAATCCCAACGGTCCATTCATTATTGTGGTGGGGCTGGGATGATCACAAGAACCAAATGGTCCACTGCCACTGCCGTTCCAAATGCCAAACAGTCCACTGCGAAACAGTCCACTGTCCACTGTCACTACGGTCCAATGGGAAAGGTGCTGGCATGTGCGTCCCACTGACGCCAATAATTCCCCTAGGATTAAACTATGTGTACCCCAACACTTATATCCCAATTTGTACCCCACAAGTTTGCACCAACATTTTGTGTTGGTGTAAAACTAATTTTTGCTAACGCACCAACACTTTGTGTCCGTGTAAATTTTTGTTAACGCACCAACACTTGTGTCGGTGTAAACTGTCAAAATGTTTGTGCATAAGTGTGGTGTACAAATGGTGTATAATCTATGGTGTGAATGTAGCATGGTCCATTCCCCTATCGCCCGCAAGGATGGACCATCAATGGGGAACATCCACAAGAATCGTTGCAGAATGGTTTTTCACAAATTGGCGTTTCCAAAAGGAGAATCTTCATAGGAGATGTTATAAAGATATAAAGTTTACTGGAGCAAAAAAAAGGAGCATGTGATGGAAACCAAGCTCATCGAGAAAGTATTTGGGCCTAAGATAGGTACAAAGCCCAAGTTAGGATCTATACCTTAGAAAAAAATCCAGTCCAGAGATAATATAGTGGGCCGGTAAGAGTATCTGTCCAACTAAAGAGGCAAGCCAGTGGAAGAAGGAAGACGGGGGGCCCAGCCCATTAAGGCCGGGTCGCCCAAAGGAAGAGACCCCCACCAATGAATTAGGGTACGCCGTCCTATTAAGAGGGACGGGCGATTATTTCTAGGACAGGATGGATAGAGAATATCGGTCGGACGGACACATTTGTCCCCAAGTGAATGGCCTTAAGCTGAGAAAGATATTTCTGGGAAAGAGAAGGATTTCCCAGATAATTTTCCAACCACCGCAAATATATTGATAAGATGGTGGCTGGGAAAGCTCCTATAAAAGGAGAAAGAATTTAGACAGTAGAGATAACTGGTAACAGAGAGAAAGAAAGACTTGAGTAATAAAAGAATATCTGGTGATCCTATAGAGTATTCCGATCCAAAGGTGGACCGAATACAGAAAGAGCCCCCGGTTTGAGTTAATTTATTGTGTGCTGTGCATTTATTCACGATCCATCACTCTTTCCTTCTTTCTTTCTTACTGTTATAAGGAATGAATACTAATATTTGGACCTGGACCGATCAATAGTCCTAGGAGAAAATATTAGGCATCCATCAACTAGTATTTTGTGTCAGGGTGAACCATCAAAGTGTCGGTGCACTTCTATGACATAAAACATGGTGTACAATATTTGGTGTATAAGTAGCTTTATTCTAAATGAAAAATCTTTCTAAATTATGGAGTATTAAGTTTCTAGATAACTTTCTTTGTGTATGTATTTACATTGATCATTTAAAAAATAAAACACGCATGTAACCTTTTATTTTATAAAACTTTTTATACAGTTTTAAAATGGACTATGCTACACTTACACCAAAAAATATACCCCATTTGTACACCACAGGTTTGCACAAACATTTCGATGGTTTACACCGACACAAGTGTTGGTGCGTTAATAAAAATTCACACGGACACAAATGTTGGTGCGTTTAACAAAAATTAGTTTTACACCAACACAAAGTGTTGGTGCAAAACTGCGGAGTACAAATTGGAGTACAAACCTTGAGGTACACATAGCATAATCCAGAACTTTTTTTTCCCATTGGGGAGACATAGCACAAACCTTGGTCACAACGGATAGGTATACGAGTGGACAATAGCTAATGGGATACAAGGAGACGAGAAATTCGAGGACCCGCAAGTTGGTGATGTTGACTGTTGAATTTGTTGATCGACATTCGACAATAGAGGAGGGGATTTGCACGCCATTCTCTTTAATAAAATTGGGAAATTAGCTAATTAAGATTTAAATATACTCAGTATTTTATATATCAAAATAAAATTTTAATTATTTTATATCAAAATAATATTTATGATTTCAAAATGCATCAATATATAAGACAAAAACATTCTGAAATTAAGCTATTTGTAACCCAAATTGCATACCACAAGTGTACATTTTAATTTTAAATCAGTATGATCTTAGATTGATGATTCACACATGTACATAATGTTGGTGTAAATTATTTTAATCGCACTAGTATTTAGTGTCAGTAGAAATCATTAAAATGCTAATATATCTCCATAATGTGTTGATTTGCAACAGATCTAGAATTTCTCCATGAATCTTCATGTGAAGATATGAACAGAGCATGAAGAGAGAGACGAGAAAGAAGACACGGAAATAACAGAAAATATCTCTGAAAAATGCTAGGGGTACACCAAAAGTGTACCCCATTTGTCCTCCACCCCTTCCATTACCACATAAATGGGCAAGAATTTTTTAAAAAAATTAAATAAATAAAAACTAGATAAAAATGAGTGGTTGAGAAGGGAGTGGGGACAAATGGGGTACACCTTTGGTGTACCCCTAGCATTGCTCAATATCTTTCTCTCTCATTAGGCCAGAAAAATATCCTAGTATAGGAGTTATTTATATATAACAACAAGGAAGAAAAAGAAAAGAGATAACAAAAAAGTAATTGACTAATGCCCAATATCACCAACATAATGTAACTTTAGGATATATTCTTTACTGTAAGTGTCTCATGGTTGTAGGAGCATCTCTTTTACTACCCCAGTACCCCGTATAAATTTAATATTTTAATACTTTTTAGATATAGAGTAAATTATGCTCCGTATTTATAAATTATAATAATCCGTAAGTTTAACATTCTACTTTTCTTCTACTCCTATTCCTAAGTTACTTCACAAGAGTGTTAAAATACGAATTATAAGGTATGACCCCTTTCTTTTGACGATAAATGTTGCCATAATGTTCGTAGAATCTATGCCCCTCATGGATCCTGGATCGCCGATTGTCAGAGAGGGGCAAGAGAAATTAGATTGGGCGCAACAGAATCAGGACTCCAAAAGAATCAAGACGTACGGAGTATAATAAATGGAAAAATATTGTGAATTTTTGGGTTGTGACTCTACTAGAGTTACAAATAAAACACTCACAAAATACATAAACTTACAATTTGTGTATTTAAGCTTTTATTTTAGAATTATTTGAGACCATTAATTTCAAATCATTAGTTTATATATTGGGTAAGTTTGTACATTTTATGAATTTTGGGTTGTGTGTCTAGCAATCTAGCATTACCCTTTTCTTCAAGAAATGATAAGAGATGCAACTTCATTTTTGAGGCATGAAAAATGAAATTTTAATTTAAAACATAACAAATATTTAAGAATGAGATATGTGGCTTATAATCTTTCTAAGTTGGCAATGCCGTTTTGAGAAGGTATATTTTGGAAGTAGACGGGCTTAGCAAATTTCACGCAGATAAGAAACAGTAAGAACAGAAGACGGCCACCAGAGCGTACGTACCGGAAAGGGAGGCGAAACGAAGGGCCTCTTCGATCATGCGGATCTGAGCGGCGCGGTGGTCGGGGAGGGAAACACCGCCGGAGATGTTGTGGTCGTAGAACCCATGGTGCAAGTGGTCTCCCCATATGTCTTCCCACATCCCCGAAGACTCGTCGTAGAACTCCGCTATCCCTTTATTCAGCTTCTGCTGCTCCGCCGCAGTGAACGCCATCCCTCCGCTACACTTCACAATCGCCGATCCTTTTCAATTACCGTCGGTATCACACCCCTTCTTCAATGTAAATTGAAATAATACGCACTTCAATTTGGAGTGTGCTGCTCTTATATTGCTATAAACATTGTCTCTTTCTAAACAAAATAACTACTCCCGGATTCGTTTAGGAAAAACATGTACCCACCAATCCTCCATAAACATTTAACCTGTGCAACGCACGGAGTCGAACATATATTATTTTTAACTTTAGTAATTTTTTATTTTAAGTAAATAATTGTAAAATAAAAGTAGATATAATATAGAATTTTAGATACAACATAAACAGAGTATGCTAACTAAAATTGATTTATATAAAACTTGAAAAGAATGTACAAATATATAAATTAAATCAAATTTTTTTGGAAAACTTAAGGGTAAACTACATTTTTGGTACAATTGCCAGGTTTACCATTGTCATCTAAAACTAAGAATTTTAGTCCTCTCTTAGTTTTCACTTGTGAAACCGCAACATAAAGTTAACTATGAGTGAATACTGATTTGGTCAAGAATAATCCAACAAATGATAATGATTGGCCTTGATTATTATTGATTGTCATGCCAAAATATAAAGATATTGGAAATTGTCTTCTTTGAAACTTAAAAGGTAATCTAGGATCTGACGGTACCAAATTCATTCTTGATATGTAAACTTTCTCACCGACATTGTTTCCTGATACAACAATTACACCGATAACGTGTCTTCGCAATTCTTCAACTATTAACCTTGTACCATTACTCAACCCAGATGTTTGATCAATGTTTCTTAATAACATAATTGGTACTTCTTTCTTCAAAATAATTCTGTGGTTTGGAATCCCAGAACATTAATTCTGGGATTTTGTATTTCAACCTTTGACCGATAATTACATAAATTATATTTAATATACTAATTAGATAAAAAGGAATTTTCGATACTATTTGATATGATAAATCTCATATAGATGTTAGTTTTGATGAATATTGAGTACTGGAGTAGTTAATATTGTGATATTTTTTGCCTAAGATTGACTTTGTCTAAAATAATTAACATTGACTTTGGCCAAAAAAAATTGTTACTCGTATTTAAAAAAACTGCATTGACATGCTATTTAAATATTAGTGTTCTTCGTTATATATTATGTACTCCTATCCTTATAAAAAAAGGTTTTTATATTCTAAATTGATATGGAGATTTTCAAAGGTAAAATTTTATTTTCGAAAAAAACCGTAGCCATGTACCATTAAATCTGGCATTGATTCTGGACAGTCCGTCTATCATAAAGAAAATTATATACAGCATAGGAATTCCTCTGTTTGTCATTCTAATTGACAGACCAATAACCCAGGTGAGTTCTCTATGTTCATCATTCCATAAATCACAAAAAGTTTGAATTATTCTCAAAAGAGTTCAATCTAGTTTAACTTTTAAATTTTCTGTTTAAAACCCTGAAGTCAATGGTATGGCATGTCGTGAAGAGCATGTTTTCACTCCTTCGACATGACTAAAGAGCCATCTTTTGTTCACTCAAATACCTGTTTTGTTTCATAATACCACTCGCACCCCAAGACTATGGTCTCATAAATAGATAATAATGCACAGTTGACCAAAACCTCATGGAGACATTCTCGAGTTCAAAGACAAAAAGCCTAGACTAACAACTTTAAACAAAACAGTGGGAAATGTCTCTAGTGGTATGAATTTTTGGTTACTTAAGGTTAAGTATTCTTCCTTAATGATATACAAACAGACCAAAAGAGAATGATGCAATGATTTAGTACCCATTCACCCTCGGATTCAGCAATGAAAAAATACCAATTCATAAGAGACTCAATTTTTATTCAAGTGTGTGAGTAAATAGCCAAGAATTCTCACCTTTACACACAAAGTTCACTATCTTACCGAGAATGTATGCTGCGATAATTTCTCTCCAGTTGAAAGTCACATCGTTACATCAGTCTATTTCATAAAGTTAAATTATGAAATGTTAGATATCATATAGGAAGGTATAAGCAACACGTGACTATGTAGTAATTCGCTATCAATAAATTCAAAATTACGTCAAAAACGTATCTCATCAAACCTGGAGTGAAAATAAAGCAGTATTTCTTTCTTTGTATTTTGAGATGGTATGTTCATTGAAACAAATGTCCATCACGTTATAGGAAGGATCAAAATCGTTGAAGTGTGCACGCCTGATCTCCACTTTGAAGAGATATGTTTTATCTATCAAAAGTCGATTGAACACATCTGGTTGTATGTCTACACCGGGAACATTCTGCTTCAAAATTTCGTGTCATTATTTGAGAGACTTGATGTATACTGGTAATACAATCAAGTTTACATACCTCACAGTACTTCATCATTTCATCACATCATTTTTGGAGAAGCAAACACCCCACATTTTCGTATACTACAAAAGTAGCAGAGTCTGATGTGTCTACGACTCTCATTTTGATTTGATACCTATTTCACAATTGAACACATGATTACGTTAAAAGAAAGATTTTCAACATATAAATTAATAAGATTGATGGATTATCAAAACATATACCTTGGGATAAGGTTCACAACGCGTTTCTTACCATCAGTTCAATGGTAGGAGCCACCGCGGGGGACCACTTCAGCCCCGCACCGCACCTACACATTGCTATAAACCAATCCGAGTCTATGATTGTTCCGTAGATAGCATATTCACCGTCCTAGTACAATCACATCGTTAAAAGAAGACATTGTCTTATCTTACCAAGTTTTTAGCATTGAAGCACATGCATTTAGTGGAATTAATATAACTCACCTCGGTACAATCTTTTAACGACTCGATGGTTGTGGCCTTAGTAATATGAAAAAAGTCTTCCCCAACAGAATAAATTTGCCCCTCCCTATTGCTATTGTTTTTTCCACTTTTTGGAGTAGCAGATTCAATAAACCATGTGAGGACAGTAGCATCATGACATATTTTCGACACTCTAAATGATTGCTCCATACGTCCCTTGAACATTGATCTAACCTCCACTTTAAAAAGGAAACTTTTACCCAAGAAAAGTTCCCCAAACTCTGCTGGATTCTCAGTACTTCCATCCTAACGTTCGTTGTAAAATTTAAGACATTAGCTTTTGAACAATTAAATTACTTAACATATTAAAAAAATGCGTTTAATATTTATCCTTTTAATTGTCATACCACATCTATCTTTTCCAGCAATTTGGAACATGAAGTATTTAAAATTGAGGAGGCTTCTTGGTCAAATAACATAAACGTAGTTGTTTCATAATCATCCCTAACCGCCAGCTTGATCAAATATCTTCAAAAAACAGATATAGCATCTTACGTAATTTTAATTAAACATGCACAAAAAGATGAATATATGTGGAGCTAAAATAAACCTTGGAGTGACATTCAAAACGCGACATGCACAGTACATGCAATAGTACATAGTAGCATCAGCTCTCACTGCTCTATTACACTTGCAAGCTAAATAAGAATAATCCCAGGATTGTTCACCGCATCAACAGTGGCATACACGACATAGGAGCCATCCTATTTGAATACAAACAGAATATCAGTCTATTTTTAAAAACAATAATAAGATTAGTTAAACAAAGGACTGCCTGAGTAGTATTCTTCAGTGTCGTTATTATCCTCATCCGATCAGCATCTAGGAATTCACTATGCTGCACATTTGAAATGTCATCACATGACAACATAATGGGTTGACGTTGAGATGTCACGCTAAGAGCCCTTCATAAAAATGGTTTAATTGTAATAAGTTAGAGAGTTACTAAATAACATATAGAAATAGTATGCTTACTATATATAAGTTCTTATAGAGTAGATTTTACCCACCTTTGTCTAAATACAATCACCTGTTCTATCTCAGGATTTAATAACATACGCGTTCCGTACATGACATTCTGTAAAAATATATTTCCTGGTAGCTTTTCACATGGTTAGTTTTAAAGAATAAGCGCAAAGATGATTGTGATATGGAAATCCAAAAAAATAAAACAGAATAGTATATAATTAATCATAGTACCTTGAAACACTTTCACTTTTGCATATTGTATCACAATTATGGGATGTTCCAATGGCTGTTGTTGGAAGAAGCATTTCAACTTGTCAACGTACTCCCCAAATAGTGGGATATCCAATGTCATCCTAGATCACAAAATTCAAATAACATAGCATACTTGACACTGTTAATGGACTAATAATAACTTTTTGATGTGTAGCTCTGAAAATAACAATACCCTTCTGCTTCTAACTTGATGACAATCATCTTTGTCCTTTTGGACTCCTTTACTTTCTCCTTTTGCTTGCCCACAGCTGTAAGGATCCCCATAGTGTATGTGTAAAAAGAAAAATTTAGATATCGCCAAACATCTTATGATTAGCTTTAATTATGGATAAGAGAACCAAAGATTACCAACTAAGTATGGGTAGTTCGAGTCTGTTTCCAGTATTTCAGCAAAAGTACTCAACCTAAGCCCATGCACTGGAATTTTGTCAGAAGTACATTCGGTAACAGAAGTTCATGGTTGAAAATTAAGTCTGTACTCATGTCTCGAGGTACGATAATAGCCACTAATGATGCCTATTCCAAAATAGGCAAAGATGTAAATAGAACCCTCCTTGAGTCATCTCTCAAAAGTTCCGACCAAACTTTTCCGGACTGTTGCATGGATTGTACTCCCCTTCAGATTTTTGAAAAAAAATATCAGCAACAATAAAAAATAATACACCACGTTTTTAAACATATTTGATTGCTCAGCTCTTCTATATCTCCATAATGTATTGTACTCCAGACAATATTATTTATTGTGTAGTTTGTTTTGTTTTTTACTTTGAAAAATTATATAATGCTTGATTTATTAAAAAGGAAACGCAGTAGCAATAACCATGTAACCATAGGACATCATTCAGCACCAAGTATTATTCACTGTCAACCTGGGCAGATTCAAAACTATTTATTCATATGACAGCATTCGGCAACAAAGTAATATTCACACGGCTAAACGCAAAGCATCAAGAAATTGGCAAACCTCAGGTAATTTTTTTTAGAAAATAATGGCACAGTTGACATAAATTTCATTTGCTTTGACTCTTAAGTCCAGTACTTTTACTGGAGTTCAAAAAAAGCAAGTCTAAAAATGAAAATGAAATTTCATTTTACTTTTAAAAAAGAAGCAAGTCTGAAAATAAGCAGTCCAGAGTGCTGGATAAAAGCACTTTGGAAAATCTGTCATTCATAACTAAATGGAGTTCAAAATTTCATTTTACAAAGTTGAGACTTAAGAGTCAAAGTAAGTCTGAAAATGAACCTAAATTTTGTGCATGGATCAAACATTTTAAACAGAGAAAGAAGCTTCTGTATTTACTTGGGCAGTTGTAGTACACATTAGACATTGTAACTAACTGGGCTTAAAATTTTGAAATTGCAAAGTTGAGACTTAAGAGTCAAATCAAGTCTGAAAATTAATCTAAATTTTGTGAATGGATTAAACAGATCAAAAGCTTTTACGACTGAATCCTTTAAAAAACATCAAATAGTATGTATGTCAAGAACATGAATATCTAGAAAATACTGGTTCATGGACAGTGAGTATAACATAAAGCATATTAAATCCCACATAGTAAAGCATCTGTCAGTCAATCTAATTCATAGACTAAAAACCTAGATCCGTACTCTATGTTCAACAGTCTAGAAATTAAAAAAACTGGTTCAAGTAAAAAAGTTGATGTATAGCAGTCCAGAAATTAATAACACCAGACAATATATGTTCTTTGGAACATGCTTACAAATAACTAAAAAAAAGTTGTCAAAGTCTTTAGATCAAACACATCATACAATTTTTTACACATAATAAGAATCATATGCAAAATTATAAATTATTCCTTGACTTACATGTTCGTCCATAACACCATCTCAATAGAATTTGTGTCTTTTCATCACTATATAGAGGTAAAGCATATAGTCTTATGACACAAACCATGATTCTCCAACATTCACTTGTTGGATTGATTTTTGGTAAAGGATGGATAGTCATCTTGTCGTAAAAATGTGTTACAGAGGAAGAGGAAGAATGGAAAAAATTTCAATGGAAGAAAAACAAGGGTTTTGTGGAGTATAATTTTAACTGAGAAAAAATATTTATAGGGAATGTAGGAATGATAATAACTAATAAGAATGAATTTTCGCATAAAATTACTCTACATACACGTAAAAGGAATTTTTTTGAAATAATAGTTTCTGAAATTGAATTTCCCAAAAAAAAACAGAGATGGAAGATAAATCTTGAAAGAAATAATATTTTGGAAGGAAATGTAATAGGAATACCGGATTTTGCTCCACAATACATAAATACTCACAAAAAAATTAAGGAAAAAATACCTAATTTGAAGTCTTTCTTGGCGAAGATGGAATGGTGATCCGCGAGTTGACCTGGATCGGCTATTCAGTCGGACGAAGAACGAAGATGGAAGATAAATCTTGAAAAAATATTGGGAATTGCGGATTTCTAGCGACGAAGATGGAAAGAGGGTTCCGCTGGAGATTGGGACGACGAAGAAGGTTCCGGTGGAGATTGGGAATTCCCTTTTTTCCTCCGCTTGGTAAACGCAGAGCATAGGCGCGTGGATGCTGATTTGTCAATAGAATAAATTCTTTTAAGTACACGTGTCATCATTCTAGTCTATTAACTCTTAAATATTATATTAAACTAGTATCTAACCCGTGCAACGCACGGGGTCGAACACATGTTATTTTTCACTTTGTTAATTTTTTATTTTAAAAAAATTATTAAAGAATAAAGGTAAATATAATATAGAATGTTAGATACGTCATAAACAGAGTATGATAGCTTAAATTCATGCATATAAAAAATGAAAAGAACGTATGAATGTATTAATTAAATCCAAATTTTTTTGGAAAACTTCAGGGTAAACCACATTTTTGATGTAATTTCAAGGGTTACTATTGTCATCTAAAACTAACACTTTCAATCCTGAGAGATGAATCTTCAAGGGGTGCCTCCTCTTCCATGTTTCCCCTACTTAGAAAGGACATAAGAGCAATACCAATTGTCATACTACATACAACGAAATAAAATAAAAAATATAATTGTGCCCCTGGTGCATCTAGTAAATTAAATAGACTTTGTATAAAACTAAATATAATTAAACATAACAAAAAAAATTATGCGAGTTCTCCATTTATAACCACAGCTTAACGAACAGTTCTACATTATTGATGGTAAAGTATAGTAACTTACGCAATTGATACGGGCTATGATGAGATTCACGCTCTTTCATATTTCGAAGGGAAAAAAAGTAAGGACATACCTGGTACATCAAGTTTTGTGTCTAAACTCTCCCCCTCCCCCCTAACCTACAACATAAAATTTCATCTCATTTAGATTTTAAATAAGTAATACATAGTACTAAGAGTTAATGTAAAAGAGCAATGGCAAGCAAACATATAAAAAACTTGCATTCAAATCATCACCATACATGCAGTAAACATTTTGTCCATCAACCATAAGCATAGTGAAATAGTATTAGCCCGAATTGTGTTTTGAAGATCATCCTAAGTGCATCAGTTCATCTTTCTTTACATTAGCAAATGGTCAAATGAGTTCAATAAACAAATAGTATAACTCCCCTAATTAATCTACAAAATTGAACAAAAAACAAACACACATTTTCCTCTTGTTCAATTCAAATAAGCTATCAATACGGCCACATGGTTTTTAGATTTTAAATGAAAAATACCTATCTGTTCGATAGTCTTTCCTTGGTGTAATAAGAACCTTTTAAAGTTAATGTACAGTAAGAAGTATAGGTTGAGAGTATGATATGAAATTCTCTATGGCAAGGTTGAGTCTGTGACCAAACACGGGTGTAGTTTCCTTAATATAAAAAGTGTAAGATTTGATCAAAGCTTTACCATTAACTTGTTTTAAAAGTTACAGCCATGAAATTTAAGAAGCTTTTATGCAAGGTAATTTTGGCTGAATGGTAGCTAATATTGACGAATCATGAAAAAGAATAATAAATAAGGAAAGAAAAAATTGAGAATGGGTAAACTGATCAATGTAAGCTAATTAAATGAAAAAGATAAGTGAAATTGAAAAATATGTGAATACACGAATCACCTAGATAGAGGTAGAAAAAGGAACAACGTCATATTTATGCACCTTTGCCTAGGTTTTATGTGCCTACTGACTTCTAAGCTTCTGACATTTAGGTCTCCAAAGTCTTCTTTGTTTTTCCACGTATAACCAACCACCATTTGTACTTTCATCTTCATTTGATCTTCTTTTGATCCCAATCATTATTAAAAAGATGCTTTTGAACCAACCTGATAACATATACTCCCTTCATCAAAGTTAGTGCATGCAGTAAGTTTACGAAATCTACTTCTGATCTGGAAAAGAATATAGTAGAGAATAAACAGAAACTGCTTCGGTCTTATTAGCAATCCACATAGAAAAACATCTGATCTGTTGCTCATTATATTAAAGATTGTTGTCTGTTTTCTCATGCTTCATTGGGACTTCCTTGCCTTTATCAGAAACTATGGTCTTCTTGTACAAATCTCATAAGGGTGATTGCAATTATACTTGCATCCTCAGACATTAGATTAAAAGAATATATTGTATAAACTAAGATATTATTATAATGAGTATAAAACAGTTAAACATCACTTCAGTAATGGAAACTCATCTACTTATGGACTTGAGGTGGTGACAATTTCAAAAGAGCATAAAAGGCAGTCAAACACCACTTCAATAACCCCATTTAGAAAATGGTTTTAGGAACACATAAAAGTAGAGCAAAATTTTATTTTATTTAATTATGAGATGTTTCATGTTTGTATAATTGTATGCTTCGACCAAAATGACATTAAGACATTAAATGACCAAGTTATAAGAACATTAACTTCAGGGAATGTAATGAAAAGAACTTACAGTAGCTTCTTTCACGGCTTGTCTTTGGAGATGTTCTTCCACATTAGGGTATCATCTTTATTCATTTTCAGATGTTGCAATGACAATTTCTCCTCTTCTTATTCCACGATTGGAGTCATTAGTATTTGAAGCTGCAAGATGATAAAAACTATTTCTATTTACAGTTGCGAGATGATAGAAATAAGACAATGTTTGCACCATCAATGATGACCAAACTAAATCCAAAAAAAGAAAAGCTCTTTAATTAAGCTTCATGTCATTGAAAGCATGATATTGAAACTAAATCATAAACACCTCTTCTATGACTTATCGTAAGAGCACCTAAAAACCACCCAATTATATGAATTTCTTTCACAATATATAAATATGTTTTTAGCTTTACTAAAGAAAAAAAATCCCCTATTCTTTCATGTTGTACTTTTTCATATTTTTCAGTTCATATCTATAATTTGAGCAAATTAAAAAATAACGCTCAAACTACATATGTATAAAAACCTATTCTTTCATCTTGTAATTGTAACTTTTTTGGTTCATATAAGCTTTTTAATTTGTTCAGAGCTTATATAAGCAAACCAAAAACAGATTTAATAAAGCAGAACTTATAATGAAAAAAACAAAGTAAGCTATAAAAGTGGATATTAACAACAATTAGAAGATTGTATAGTCACTGGTCAAAAAAATTATGTTGAACATATTTAATGTTCTTTCTCTAGTCTTCCCTCTCAATGCAATACATCCATCACGACAACAATTTAGAACAATCTATAATGACCAAGGCATTGATATTTGCAGGTAATTGTTGAAAGTATGAAGCTAAGTTTGGATTGGTAAAACAAAAATACCAAATTCTAAAATCATAATTTTAATAGAGTTGAGACTCCATAAAAAAGAGTAAAGTAAAATAAAAATAAAAAAGTACTTTATAATACCCAACTCTTCCCTCAAGCCAGAAAGCGCTAGAAAATGAAAAACAATATCAGAATTTTTACATCAATTTACTCTTTACGACTAAAGATAAAAAAATCTAGATTGAACCTAGCAATTAATCACACAATTGTTTAAGGTACACTTCAGGTTAATGGGTCTAAACAAATTAATCCTACACTTGTTTTGAGATGAAGTTACAAAACTGATGAAATTAATTAAAATGAAGTTGCTGCTTTTTTTCTTGTAGAAAGTAAACTAAAGAATTGTAAAACAGCTGTTGAAAAATTCTAGCAGTTTGTGATCTATCCCAAATTTTCCAATCCAATACCAACACATTAGCAAAAAGTGACCCCATATGCACGCATTATAAACATGATTCAAAAGAACAACCTACAGGAGCTTCTCAATCCTATAGTGTTTATCTTGTGTCAAAGTTTTAACCATCTGTAGTCAACATCCAGCAAATCCACTACAACTTGTGACCCAGCTGGCACCCAACCATTAAGAGACAAAAAAAACCGCTAGCATGTAGTTCATAGGATAAGAGAAGATAAGAAACACATGAAAGGATGATAAATTAAACATTGAAACTGAAAATGATTCAAAATGTTCAAAAAATATGACACATTAAATGTAATAGCAGGCCTTAAGGTAGTCAACAATATTTCCAAGACGACCGGCATTCATAAGCTACACTAAAGATATGAAAAATGCAGAACTATGCTTAAACATGCACTTAAAAGTATTTGCAGTAAAAGACCATCAATATCATTGAGTATTTAGTGAATGCCATTAAACATGTATAGTCATGCAGAGACTATACTCAAATTCAAGGAGTGCATATAAGACACTTTGCCCAGTTGATTAAGATTAAGACCAGATTAATTCTTAAACACATATCTATTGTGTTTTTTGTGTGTCACGCAATCACAGAACACACAAAGAGAAAGAGAAATGTGCAAAGAAAGTGAGTTCAATTGCAGAGGAAATTTTGTTTTCAAATAGTATAAGAAAAATTGCTTGATTTTTTTTCAACATTTACTTCATTTCAAAGATGAAAATTGCATCAAGCATGGAACGTCCTAATCAGATACATTAAAAGAAAATAAAAAGTTCAGTAGAAACAAAAAATGGTGGCAAAATTAATGATAGGTAGAATCAAATAGATGGGAAAAAATAATGAAACAAACGAAAATGGGTACCACCTGAGCAATGTCTATGAAAGGTTGATGCCATCAATACGTTTCAGATATTGAAGCATTTTCCACACAAACAATCCAACATCAGTGCATAATTGTTTAACCTCAATTATAGGAGAAGAATCTGGTAAAAAAAAAGTAGATTCACAATGTAATACTCTTAGAGAACATTAAAAACTAAAATGCTGAAACTATAAAGTAATTGATACTTCTAATCATTTGGTTATAAATAATATTATCTTAATAGGAAAATGAATAAATATATAATTGATACTTAACTAAAGCGTGAAAATAAACTCTAAAGAATGATGATTAACATACAAATCTTCAAACATATTTTACAAATGAAAGAAATCAGGAATGGTTTAGCATCCTTAGGAATGTGAACGACATGTGTTTATAAATTTATTTACTAATGATCAAAATATATTAAGAAATTGTTTCAAAACTGGAATGTCGAAGCATAAAAGATGGAGATTATAAAATAATACCCAAGTATGCTCGATGTAATGAACTCCGCGATGCTTGGCTCTCGCACTCCATCTCCGATCTGACGACAACTAACTGGTTGAGAATCCTTGTTCAAACCCTAAATTGGGACCATTTGGATGACCAGATATGAGAATTTTAGCGAAATTGGGGGAAAATACCTAATATTTGAAGTGTTTCCTTCGCGAAGAAGATGGAATGTTGATCCGCGAGTTGACCTGGCTATTGATTCGGACGAAGAAGGAAGACAAATCCTTGAAAAAATCTTGGAAATCTCGGATTTCTCGCTATGAAGATGGAAAGGCGAGAAAAGGAATCCTCTTTCACTGGACAGTGGGTCGACGAAGAGGGGGATTCCTTTCTCTTCTTCCGCTTGGAAAACGGACGGGAGAATGACGATAAATGATTTTAGAAACTAGACAACATATGAATTTTTTTTAATTTATTTTATTTAAATATTTGTATTTAAATAAAAAATTAAATTTACATATTTGTAACTATATGAAAAAAATTTTGAAATAAAAATGTCAAAAATATTTTATATTATCTAATAATCGATGAAAATCTACAAATAAATAAAAGTTCTTTTGATAGTTGAAAAAGAAAATGTGACAAATATTTTGGATTGGGACAGAGGTCACAGAGGGAGTACTTTTTATACATTTTATTCTCCCTCTCCCCTAAAAGATTGCCACAGTTTGACATTTTTACTAAAACTGTAGCACTCTTTGACTACAAATTAAACATAGTTTTAAATAATTAAATATTATAAAATTTGATATTTCAAAATTATATATTTAGATAAATCTATCATAACTGATGTATTTTTTCATATAGAGTAATCCACAATCAAAGTTGCCACAGTAATCCGAGGCAATGAGAACATAACATAGGAAAATAAATCATAAAATTTACTCCATAATAATCATTAATTAATACTCCCTCCGTCTCCAATTCGATTACAATTTTTCTCCTCTCATCTCGATAACTTTTGTTTGCTTACGCGATTTTATTAAGTATTTGATAGAATAAAATATTCTTCTCACCTCTTATTTTGTAGAACTTTTGACATAGTTTAATTTTTTAATGTTTTATTTTTATTTCTTATCAATATACTAATTTGTAAATAAAATGATTTCAAAAAGTAAAATATTTCTCCTCGCAAACCCCAATTTGATTACAAATTGGGGACGGAAGGAGTATTTAATTAGTATAGAATAAATTCCAAAGAAATAATACCCCGAAATAAATTAGTTTTTCAACATTCTAGATACTCAATGAAATAATAATGAATATCCATGTACATATAACCATTAATTAAAATTTCATCATTTTAAAATTAATTCTAAAGAAATAAAATAATTTATTTCATCAATCTTCTAAAATCACAAGCAACGGCAAGTAAGAAATGGTATGTTACATGTTGACATGACATTATTCATCCAATCGATAACAACCCAACTAGTTAGAGAGTGGCATGTCAGTGGAGTAATATGCCCCACAGACTACAGTAGCAAGCCATTGTTTTAGTAACTTTTTATCTTTTTGATGTATTTAAAGTGTTATATATTAGTTTAGTTATCATGGTCTTCCACTCCATGTTCTACAAGTCAAAAGTAGTGTTGACATGTGATGTGGTAGGGCTGTAAATTACCGTGCGTATTTGTATCCGTTCATATGGAAAATATCTGTATTCGTTAAAACGGTTATTATCCGTATCCGATTAAAAATATCCAATTGCTAAACGGATACAAATTTGGTAATCATACATTCGATCCGTCCGCATTGACATTCGTTTAAATAACCGTTTATCCGTGTATCCGATATGTTATATATAGTTTTTCCTAGTTTGTAATTTATATATTTTGTTTCTTTATTGATGTCTCAAAGTATAAGACATTTTTATATGCAAAATATATGTGTAGACTCATGGAGCTAAGAAGTTCATTAACCTTAAAATTGTAACGCCGCAAAATATACCCTAAAATTATTAATGAATAATTATTCAATTAATCAAATTTGTTTTTATTAAAATAAAATATTATTGGGCTTTGGGCCGAAATGAAGTATGTTTTGATATCCAATATCACAATCTGCATAAATCTCGAAGAAATAAATCCAATGTGTTGATTATATGTGTGATCTTAATTTGGAACCAGAGAACATACCCAAATTAAGAATAAATAAAAAAAATTTGATTTATGATGTAAACTTTGAAATGATTTATTGAAATAATTCATGAGAATAAATAATAATAGTTAAATGTAATAACCTTTTTGAAAAAAGGTTAATTAAATCAATTTTGACTCTGTCAAAGTCAAACACTCAAAAATATGATGTCCGAAAAAATATTACAAATAAATATAAAAATTATATCGTTAGATAGGGTTTAAATGTTCGATCGCAATTCACAATGGTGCAAACGAAATTTAATTCGGAGAAAGTTGGACCAAAAAGTGTACCCCGACTAGAACCAAATTTGTCTCAATCAGGTAGAGTTGTCTAAAGGATTTCCTAATCGGCGTCTAGTGCACTACGAAGGATTCGCCGATCACAAACATCACCAAGCTTGGCTGCAATCCCTCCTTCTCCTCCTATATAAGCATCAACAACTCTCTCTGTTTCTCACCAAATCACTCAATTCTTTCTCCTATTATGTTCGTGAGAGTGTGAGGAATGCTCTGGTGCTGTCAATTTGGTGAGAATTCATCGTTGGAAGTTTCACCGTTCAATCGCCAAAATCATCGTTAATCTCCAAGGTAAGCTCTTAGATATATCGAGTGACTAAAATGTTTGTATAAATCGTTTCTACATTCATAAACAGTCGATTGGTTGAGTTTGTGTTTGACATATTTGAAGAACCAAGAATTATAAACCTTGATAATTGTTGTTAAAACTCTGAATTAATTATGCTAAACTATTCTATGAACCTTGGAGAACATTTCTTTATAGTTTAATTGAAGTTTGGTAACTAAAAATGGTATTTCCGAAAATTGGCCCGAGGTTGAAGATGACTCTGTTTCAAATTAACGCGTAGAACGATATCATGCTAGCGCCCGGACGGTATCTTAGTACCGCCAGCACAGTTGCCACCTACCGTGGCAATGGTAGTCACCTACCATCGGCTACTTCCTTGACTGTGGCTGGTTACGGCTGTCGGTACCAAGGTACCGTGACACGGTACCGAGGTAACGTACTGGGTACTGTCAAGAACGTGATATTTTCTCTAAAACTCGATTTTTGAACTATTAAATCCTATTTTTGATATCAATTAATTATGACTAATATAAAAATGATTTCTAGAAATAAAATTGATATTTTGATTATCCTTAAGCCTTATGTGATGTATGACGGTAACCTAGAGTGTTAACACTTGACGCTAAGCCGCTATTTGTTATCGAATATTATGATGATTATTATTGATGTTGTTTATCATCGGGCTTTAATGAATATTTTGATTAAAGTAATAATTATGAATGATTAAATCATGAAAAAATGCATATATTGATAAGAGTAATTTACATATATAAGAGTAAAAGACACCACTTTTCCCTAAATAGGGGTACTCTTATTTACATTACCGTATAGTGTTACAAAATTACAAAAATATGCCATGAGCATTAAAGGAAAAACCTCCAGCCATTTTTTCTCAATGGCTATAATTTAGAGAATGGACATTGACATAGTAAAAACCCATCATCCCATTACCTATCAAATTTAAAATAAAACTAATTTTATAAAATTTACATAAGAACTAAAAATATTTGTTTTCATAATTTATGATCAAAATGTGTAAAATTTATCTTTAAAATAATGAGGACATGGAGCAATATACAATAATATTAAAATAATCTAAGACATTATTGCCTTAAAATACTAGGCAAAGGTAAACATATGTGAAATTTGCACTAAATAGGACTAAAACAGAAGTCATTTTCTAATGTAGGACTTAAACTTTTTCGTTCCCTAAATAAGACTTAATAATGTCTAGTGTGAGAAATAATGTCCAGTAATGATGGACATTTACTTAAATAATGACTAAAGATCCTACATTGGGAAATAAAAAATATGATCTTATATTGGAAAAGTCATTATGTTTTATTCATGTTGTAAATTTCTCTAAACATATTTCATGGCTATTAAAGTACACATAATAAAGTCATTATGCATATGAATTTAAGGGGAAAATATAGAGAACATGAGTAAACATTACATATAAGGACATTAAGCAATATACAATCATATTAAAATAATCTAAGACATTATTGCCTTAAAATACTAGTATGTATAAAAATAACAAGATACTACGTACATAAAATGGCCAAGTATAATGACGCCATTCCCTAAAAAATAGGAACATTTAATGAGCATTAATTGCTAAATATGTAAAGGAGATATTAATTCAGAAATAAAATGTAAAACGGAAGATGGAAAATAATTCAGAAGAGGGTAAGGGTCTGTTCCGTAGGACTTATTTTTTCTACTTATTACTTATTCTCATTAAAATCAGATTAGATCAGATCAGACCAGACCTAATCAGATCAGATCAGATCCAATCAGATCAGATCAGACTCAATCAGATCAGATCAGACTCAATCAAATCAGATCAGATCCATTCAGATCAGTCCAGATCTAATCAGATCAGATAAGATCCAATCAGATCAGATCAGATTCAATCAGATCAGATCAGACCCAATCAGATCAGATCCAATCAGATCAGATCAGATCAGATCAGATCAGATCCAATCAGGTCAGATCAGATCCAATCAAGTCAGATCAGACCCAATCATATCAGATCAGATCCAATCAAGTCAGATCAGACCCAATCATATCAGATCAGAACTTCAAAAACTCAGATCAGATTCAATCAGATCAGGCATACGGAACAGAGCCTAAATTCAGAAGCCTAATATAAAATAAATCCTATATAAGGAAAAAAACTGAAATAGTCCTATCTAGGGAAATGCGATGTCTATTAGTCTTATATGGAACAATTTTTACTATTGATAATTATGAAAATGATGTATATTGTTAAGGAGATCTAGAAGAACTCTAAGATATACTCATTTAGATAATTGATGTTGATTATTTAAAGATATCTAGAAGAACTCTAAGATATATACCTACGTGACCAATTCGGAAATCTGGGTTAAAACGTACGTACGGCATCCAAACCAAACTTGAGGATCACTCGTTTGGGGATAACACCCACCCGACAGTTCATAGTTCGGTTGGTACGTGATCAATAAGACTCATAGGATGGATCATCGAGTCTTGTGTTTTGCCTTAAACTATTTATAGTTTAAGAGCTCGGTTAGAAATATTGCCTTAGACTAGGAATAGTTTAAGAGCTTTGTTATTAAAAAAATTTGGCCTTAGATTAAGAATAATTTTAGAGCACTCTTGAAAGAATGAATATTGAATATTGTATATATCATGAAATGATTCGACTTAAATATTGTGAGTATAATGAATGATGAATGCTTGAGTTGAATATTATGTGCATGATATCAAATGATTTGATTATGAATTGAGATTTTGTTTATATTGATGTTCGATGCATTAGATATTCTTACTCAGCTTCAATGCTGAGCGTGTAGTATGTTATATTTGCTACACGTAGGTAAATAGAAAGAATGATGTGACATAATTCTGACGGCAGACGGAGGGGAGATTGTCTGGAGGATGTGATGGTCTTGAATTAAAGAACATAAATTAATTATGTTTTGTGATTGGGGTTTGTTAAGCTTTCGTAACATTGAAAACTTCGTACTGTTACTGTTAAGAATATTATTCTTGTGGTGAATAAAAGTGTTTGGAAATATTTTAAATCTTTACAATTCTGAAGTTAATACTATAGTCCGAAAGGGGCTGCAGACCTGGATGGATTAGTGTGTTACAATTCTAATATAGCATAATATCTATTTTGTCCATAACTTTTTGTACATATTATATGGAAAATTATGTGTTGTAACAACTTGATTCGCCCAGGTCTGCAGGCCCTCTATGACTAAAGTATTAACTTGGTAATCCTAAAAATTTAAAACATTTCCAAACCCTTTTATTCATCATAAGAATAATATTCATAACAGTAACAGTATGGAATTTTCAATGTTGCGGATGTAACGACCCGAAAACCGGTTTAGTAGTTAGCCGTTATTTTAATAAAAATAAATATAATATTTATTTACTCTAAAATATGAATTATTTGTAAAGTTATCCGTTTTAAATGAAAATTAGGTTTTCGGATAGATCTCGTAAAATGGTGACCAACGATATATAATTTGTTAAATTTGGACATATGTATAAAGCGTGGTGTGTAAAATAGACATTACAGTTTAATAAAGAAATATAAAGATTTTATAATATAATATATACTCCCTCCGTCCCTCATAGATCTTCCCAATAGCCCTTTTTCTTTGTCCACAATAGATCTTCTCATTTCATTTTTTAACAATTAAAATACCACAACTACCCCCACTTACTTTATTTATTACACCTCACTCACCTCATTTAATACACTCCACCCATTTTTCATTAAGGGTATTATGGTAAACTTTCACCTTTTTTCAACTCTCCTTAAAAACCACCAAAAGTCAAAATGAGAACATCTTAGGGGGACGGAGGGAGTATATAATAACCTACTCCATACGCCACCCCATTCCAAATTGGAGAAGGACTCCACTTTTTATATACTCCGTATTATATATACATGCACGATTAACAAAGAAGAAAAGGAGAGAAACAATTACGGAGTAACCCTGTGCGGTGGAAAAGAGAGGAAGAGAAAGAACAGAACAGAGCCGGATGAACTGGTCTTCTAACCGCCACTACTCCGCCGTGCCGCTGCCGCCGTTTGCCGGAGGAGCTGACTGTCGCCACGAGCCGGAGGCCGCTGGGTAGCCACTGCTCTGCTGCCGAGTTGGCCGACACCTTCTTTAAGAATTTGATTTGTTAAATTCTCCAATTAAACAAGGTCAGAACTTGGATATCTAACGCTAGATTATGTAGATAGATTTGAAATTCACGTTCGTAGTTTCGTATGATTGATTACGTGGTTTATTTGTTTATGATTAAATTATGATTTAATTATATTATATGTTATTGTTGGAATTGGTGGAACGAGGATGACCAGGTATGTTTTCTTACTTTCAATTGGTGTGATTTGCATGATAATAATCTCTAAAAACATAATACGTAATGAATGATTTGGAATTGGATCGAACTGAGTTGTTTTAGGAAATTCCCAACGCCAGACGGTAGCCTTGTACCGCTTAACGGTACTCAGCTACCGCCTCAGGCCAAAACGCTGCTATCGGTATCTGAAGCCCGACGGTAGGATGGTACCGTACCGACGGTACCAAGGTACCGCCAGACGGTACCAAGGTACCGTGACGGGTACCGTCCTAACAGTTGCAGTTTCCGTTATTTGACTCTTTGACCCAATTTGGAATCTGAATTGACTTTGAGCCCTTATGTGTTGCATGACAGTAAATGGAAGGTGTTTACACCTGACACTAGGCCGCTATTTGGATTGCATGATGATTTATTTAGCTATTTTTACTCTCTTGATTTATTATGGATACAATGTGATATGCCTTAAACGGATTAAGTAAATTGAGGTTGTAAGTTAATGAGATAGGCTACCTAGATGAGTCATAGGTAGACCGAGAGAACAGAATAAGGAAATACAGATAGGAATAACTGGTCATGTGATGAGCCGGCGTGCACGCATGATCAGTTGGGTAGAGCGTGCGCACGGGGGTCGTAGATCTGCTCATGGATGTGAGTAGGTGGTCCCACCCAGGCGACGTTGGATGACGTCGTATCGAGCGGGTTCTTCCATGGATGTGGTTGGATCAGGACTCTAGAATAAAGTAGTTGGCCTTAGCCTAGGATAGGTTATGAGCCCAGAGATAAAGAAGTGGATTATCAGGTAAGTTTGTTAATTATGGTAACTATGCTTAATTGATGAATTATATGATATTAATGATGTTGTACTTATGCGCATGATATTGTATGGAATTATGAGCTAGTGGGTTCGTCTATGTGCGTAGTCGAAACGTTAGATAGTTCCACTCAACTTCAATGCTGAGCGTGTAGCCCTTTTTCCTATTTGCTACACGTAGGTAACATGAATGATGAATAAGGGACTATTCTGGAGGCAGCGAGGGCAAAGAGATGGATGGATGCTAGCTGGAGGAGTTATCTAATTTAATATTTAAGTTTGAATTTATTATATTCTTAAGGGCAAGAATCCAAAGTTGTATTTTGATTAAGTACTTAAAGGCTTCCACACCGTTTTGATTTACTCTGATGGATGTTTAAATATTGTTTTGAATTAAATGTTTTAAGTTGTTTTGGAAATTATTGCGTATGAATGCCAATTTAGTAGCAACCCGATCCGCTGGTCCTTGTAATCGGGTCACGCGGGTTGGGGTACAGCGGAAGCTTAACAAATCACAATCACAAAACATAATTTATTTATGTCCTTCAATTCAAAACCATCACATCCATTCCGACAATCTCGCCTCCATCTGCCTCTAGGATCACGTCACATCATTCTTCTTATTTACCTGCGTGTAGTAAATAAAACATACTACACGTTCAGTGTTGAAGTTGAGTAAGGATATCTAATGCGTCGAACATCCATATAAACTGAATCTCAATTCATAATAATATCCTTTGATATCATGCACATAATATTCAATTCAAGCATTCATCATTCATGATATTTACAATATTTTAATTCAAGTCATTTCATGATATATACAATATTCAATATTTAGTATCTCAACATATTCTTAAATTATTCTTAATCTAAGGCCAAATTATTTTGATAAATGCTCTTAAACTATTCCTAGTCTAATGCAATATTTCTAACCATGCTCTCAAACTATAAATAGTTAAAGGCAGAACACAAGGATCGATGATCCATCTCACGGGTTAAATTTCATGTATGGTACCTGAACTTTTAGCTATTTTTCGTTTTGGTACCTAGACTTTTTTTCTTTCACAAAAACACCTGAACTTTGAAAATCTTTCACAAATGGTACCTGGAGCCGGTTTTCAGGTAATCATCGGGTCATTTGCACCAAATTACAATTTTAAATATTTTAAAATCTTCAATTTGACCTCATTTCTTTTTTTTTTCTCCTCCCTCCCACTTCTTTCTTTTTCTTCTTCTTTCCCCCCTATTTTTCTTCTTCTTCCTTCTTTCACCCCTTCTTTTCTTTTTCTTCCTTCTTTTACCCATTTTTCTTCTTCTTCTTCATTAAACCCTCCACTCACAACAACTCACCCCTCTCAACTTGTTTAACCTCACCCCCCTTCTTGAGTCCCCTCTTTTTTGTTTAATTTTAACTTCCTCTTTAAGTGTTTTTTTTTCGAATTTTTTGTTGAATAACTTTTTAATTTTTTAATTTTTTGATATATTTCTTTTTATTTTTTTTGTTTTTGGTCTATTTTATTTGTATATTTTTTTGTTTGTTTCTATTTTCTTCTTGATGTTTTAATATTGTTTGTTTGTTTGTTTACGATTTTTGTACAAACTTTTTTGTTGCTAACATATGTCAAATTATTTGTTTGTTTTTTTTGTTTTATTTTTTGATTTTTTTGTTTGACTTAATCAATTGTGTTAAATCATTTTAATTAAACAAAAAAATCAAAGTACGCATCTCATTTTTTTGTTTGTTTATAAATCTTTATTTAGTTTGATATTTTTGTTTAATTAAGATGTATAGTTTGATCATTTTGTTAACATAAATTTATTAAATATGAAATAACAAAATTCTTAACAAAAAAGATAAAAGATAAAGGAGAAAATAACGAAACAGATAAATAAAGGAAGAAAGAAAGAAAAACAAAACAGAAAACAAAAAAAGTAAGAAATGAGAAAAGGAAAAACGAATAAATAATAAATAAAGATTTCAAGAAACAACTTTTTTTTATCTTTTTTCTTGATATTTTTAAATTGTTTGTTTGTTTAGATTTTTTTGTGAACTTTTTTTTGTAAGTCTTTTAAATATCTTCTTTTAAGAATTGTCTTATTTCTTTTGTTTGTTTTACTTTTTTATTTTTTTATGTTGTTTTATCTTATTTTTGTTTGTTTTTGATCATTTTTTTTATTTTTATTCTATATTTTATTTTTTCATCAAATGAAGTAAAAAAAACTAATTGACGTTTGGATTCGTTTTTTGTGGGTTGTTCTCTTTTTATGTTGCACTTACTCTTAGTTTGACTTATTTTATTTTATTAATTAATTTGTTTTATGTTATTGATCATTTTAGTTAAACAAAAGAATTGTACCATACGTCTTCTTTTTTGTTTGTTTTATTTGATATTTTTTTTGTTAACTTTTTTTTGTCTGTTTTCAAATAAAACAAACAAAAACATTAAATGCATGGTATGCTATTTTTGTTTAACTAAAATGTTCAATAAAATAAAACTCATTAATTAATAAAGTAAAATAAGTCAAACTCATCATTTAATAAAGTAAAATAAGTCAAACTAATAAACTCATCAATTAATAAAGTAAAACTCACCGAATAAATGTAATTTTTTATTTTTTTAAATTCGGTTTTATTTATTTAATTTAAAGTATTCAATTGTAAAAAAATATTACTACAATTAATTTTTCATGTGTAACATACACTAAACATTTTCAAACATTGATGTTTTTAATTTTATTAAACTCTAAATAAAATATATATCCTCCATCCATATTACATAAAATTTGTTTGTAATTTTTATTTTACATATAGAATATTCTTCTTCTTATTGTGTTTTTACTTTTTGTATAGTATTGATACATTAATTAAATTGAATTATATCGCTTATGTAAAGATAATGTTTACTTTTTCACACTTTTCATGTTAAAAATATTTAAATATCATTAGAATTGGTGTCTTATTTTGAATTGGAATATATTAAAAAAATTATATTCAATAATAAAATCAAAATATTTTAAAAACTTTTAGTATTAAAGTTAAATTAATTTTAAGTATAAGAAAAAAGTTTAAAAACTATATTAGAAAACTATATAAAAAACAAATATTTAAAAAAAATTAAATGTAACCGGTCCACCGGTCTGGACCGAAACCTAGTGGACCGAACCGGACCGGACCGGAACCCGAATAAGGAAAATGTGAGGACCGAAGACCGGACCGAATAAGGACCGGACCGGTCCGGTTTTGGCCGGGTTTCGGGTCGGTCCGGGTTTTGACCGAATAATGCACACCCCTATTCGTGATGTAGTAGGGGTTTAATATTTAATATTCATTACTGTGGACTTTAATATTTAAATATTCATTATTGTATTAGATTTTATTAGGTGTGCGATTTATAAGCTCTTTCGATGGTTTCTTTACAGTTCTTTACCTCGTCGCTTTTCTTGAACCGTCATATTAGATAACCTAGTTTCGTAAGATTAGGGTTTCTCTACATCTATATATCTAGAGATGTACCCATTCACCATAATAAGCATAATAATAACCAAACCCTAAAAATACTCTCTTTCCCGTCTCTTGAAACGCATGGCTTCCCTGGGCGCTGTTTCCTTCTTTCTCTGCTCTCATCTCTCATTCTCAAGAGCTTGAAGACGCTCTAAGTCTTCTCAACACGATACAAATTCATATCAGTTATATTTAATCCCTTCATTCTCTAATTCACAATTTTAGAGATGCTTTATAGCCTATACGCCACTGACGGACGGCCAAAACCCTATGCCCGAAAGCTCGTGGGTATCCGCAGAAGGATGAAATCGACCTTGGGCCTGAGCCGACCCGGATCAGAGCGCTGCATAGAGTCCACCTTCAAGAAGAAGGACGCGGCTAAGTTGCGGAGAAAGAGCCGAAGAAAGAGGATCGCGCAAATCTTGATATTAATTCCCATAAACTCTAAACTACCTTAATTACGTAAAGGGCATCTATAAATAGGGAGGATTCAAACGGAAAATCAAGCGTACAATTTCATAATTCTCGAGTTCTCGTTTCCTAATTATTCTTACAATCCGCCTTTCAAGTCGGATTATTTGGTGGAATTCTTGTCCATCAAATTGGTGCTCTCATTGAGAGCTCGGGAAATTTACTCAGGAACCTTCCAAACTCAAAGTAACGCTAATCTACCCACCGGAAACCCTCCTCATGGAGAGACTAGCGCCACCGGAGGCCGTCACCTCCCTATCAGCGAGACAGAGACTGAGTCCCTCATCGAACAGATCAGAATCACGACTGATCAATTTAAGGAGGTGGTGGTGGCCTTGACCCCAAACCAAGAGATTGTGGTGGACGACATCACCGGAGCGCAAGTCGGGGGAAGGCCAGATCTGAGGGGAAGAAGAAGAAGAAGACCAAGCGTTCTAAGAAGAATAAAGCGACTAAGGGCCTGTTCTTTAGGACTCGAAAAAAAGAGCTGGAAACTGGAAGAAACTGGAAAAAACTGTAAGAAACTGGAAGGAACTGGAAGGAACTGGAAGAAACTAGAAAAAAAACTGGAAAAACATGATAAAATTAAAAGAAACTGAAAAAACTAGAATAAATTGTAAAATCTAAAAAAAGTTTTTTAAAAAATTTTTATGTGTGGTTTTAAATTATTCTCATTTTGATTCTTGTTGATATAAATTATTATTGCTATAATTATTATTATTATTATTGATGGGAAATAATACGTGGCTCGGCCCACATTTCCCAATTATTTTACGAAGAATAGTCAAACCGGGCCTGTTTAATAAAATAGAGGAATATGAGAATATTCCTCCGAAGATGCTCCCCCTCCCTCCTATAAAAGGAGAGGTGCCCCCAATGTGAAGGGGAGGCCAATCAAACACTCTCCCCTGCCAACTTCCTCTCTCTCTAGAAATTTGGTAGTTTATTTCTTTAAAGAAGCTTCAAGCTTCCATAGCTTCCATTAATGGCTTCTATGCCTAAATCATGTATCGTGTATACACCCCCCGATATTAATAAAAATTCTCCGTTGGCAAGGTACCGCCAAAAAAGGCCTGTAGTTTTTTCCCGATTTGGGTTTCCACGTAAAAATCCTCGTGTTTATAGTTTGCTGTATTTTTTAGACTCGTTTATCGTTTTAGCCGGGCTAAAAATGATATACCGGTCGATAATTTACACCATCATTTTGATGCCACCCGTGGGACCCGAGCAGAAACCCATGATTTTGATTGTTCCTGCTCATACAAAAAAAAACCCCAAAGAAAAGGGGTTGAAATAAAAAAAAGTGGGTGATTCAAGAGTGAGAGAGGGGAGGGTTTTTGATTTTTTGATTTGACAAAAAAAGAGAAAGAAAGGAGAGCCCCAAATTGGAGCGGCCAATAGATCGAGCTCAGAGCCGCCGCTGCCACCTACCGGAGTCCGCCATCTGCTGGTACTCGCCCTTCCCTAAGCTACCGGAGTCCGCCATCGCTGCTGCTCAGAGCCGCCACCGCCGTTTCCGCTGCTCAAACCAGCCGCCGCCGCCGTTGCTCAAACCAGCGCAGCCGCCGCCGCTCAAACCTGCTGCCACTGCCGAATTCAATCGACGGGATTGCCGCCGCCGCCGAACTCAATCATCGTTGGTCGTTGGATCCATTCACCGCCATCCACATCTAGCGCCGGAGGGCCGCGTGATGCTGACAAGTTGTTGTATCTGCAGCCGCTGGAGTCTATTGATAACATCTTGAGGTCCGCCATTACCGACAATGGAGTTGGATTCGTCGCCGGTGTTGGTTGAAACTCAAGCCTGAGTCAACCGCCCTTCTATTTGTTGCCGGAGGACGATTCTCGTTCTCTTCTTCCGGCATCAGCAGCCGCCCAAGTTCACCCCCTAGCTCGCACGGAATCAGAAAACAAGTGCCACCTCGCACGTCGGATTCATCACCGGCGCGGATTCACCGGCGGAGAACACATCCAGCAAATTAAAATTGCATCTGCAGAGCACCACGGCCGATTTCATAGCTTCCATGCTTCCGGCAAAAGTCCACTTACTCCGGCGACTTCCCTCGGCTAGTGATTCTGTTCACCACCAGACAATACGGAGGCACCGCCGGTAACTCCACTCCCTGCCGCGCCAACAGATTGTTCGTTTGATCACCGGTGCCGCTGGCTTTGTCAGATCCCACTATATCCCGGTGCTCAAGGAGCCAGGAGACGTGTTGCGGTTGGATAATTTTGACCGCTATTACGAGGCTCACCACCACCAGCTCCGGAAGATCATGTCCCGATCTGCCTTGTCTTCCACTTGGGTGAATCAATGCAACGGCAGAATGGGTCGTGCCGCTGGTTACCTCTGTCGTCGCTAGTGACGTCCGCCATCATCACCATTCTTCCCCAAGGGTCGGGCGGACAGATTGAAGAGCGGCTATGATGGAAAAAATTCAGTCCTTGAAGAACAGTTGAAGTTTTATGAGGAGAAATTCAGTCCTTGGAGGATAATCCGTGAAAAATTTCAGTCCATGGTTGAAAATTTCAATCCACTCCCATATTGATTATTGGGGAGCAATCAAGAAACTTCACAAGTGGGCAGAGCAATTAAAATTCTCCGCACATAGAAAGAGCATCAATGTGAAGGAGAAGAGGCCAAAAATAAAAGAGATGAAGAGAAGATGCCACAAACATAAAGAGATGGACAAAAATTCAAAAGGATATGGCAGTAGCTTCACACAACCACGCACTCACGCCAAAAGAAAAAGGGTGGTGGGCTATCAAGAATTACTCCCCACAAATTTCACAAGGCCCCCACCAATTCATCATTTTGATAGGATATGTATAAATTGGGTGCTTGGCCCATTCAAAATAATGGAGGGTACTGTGCTGAAATTTGAGCAGAAGCCATGTGGGAAGGAGTGGAGGATCAAGAGGATTAAAAGAAAAAAGATACGAAAAAGATTCTAAGTGGTGGGGTCTTCGTTTTTTTATGGATGGCAGTGTCTCCCTCACCATTATATGAAAAAGATTCTCTCCAACTCTTGACCTGTGTGATGCATGGATTTGGACATCTCGGTCAGTGTGTTATTTGGAGATAAAAGGCTCATATCTCAACAAGTGGGCTTTGCACATGCACAATCAAGGATATGTTTTCAGAGAATTTTGAAGGGAAGACTGGGACACAGGCCCGGACCTGGCACGCCGGTTACTACACCGGTCTTGCTCAGTATAAAATAAAAAAATTATAAACCCGGAAGAGGGGCCCGGTAGAGGGTATGCCTGCAAGAGGGCTGGACCTGGAAGAAGGTTCGAACCGTACTTACACGGGCCCATGAGGTTTGACCGGTATCGGGGAATCAGCCGGTGCCGTCAAATTGATTGGGGACTAAAAGATGCTCATTAAAAGAAATAGAAGGGGATCGTCTACCGTGGCGCATCCTATTTCCCCCTTCTCAGGGAAGACTTGAACGGGGGGTGAGCTAAGGCCTTCCCGGGATAGTAAATATCAAAGGGCCATTAAAAGACTTAATCACCCGGAAGAGGGGGCCCTGGAAGAAGGGTGCATTTTGGGCCTTGGAGAGGGCTCGAAACCATCCGACATGCTTAATTCTCCAATGTTGATCTGGCCCAGCCAGCAGCATTATCTTATTAGAAGACTGAGACATAGGTCTGGTCTGGCACGCTGGTTACTACACCAGTCTTGCTCAGTATAATAAAGAAAATATGTGACCCAGTCGAACTGGTACACTGGTCTCACACCAGTCTTACACATATTTTCCAATAAGCCTGAGCCCAATCGAATTGGGTACACCGATTGCACATCGGTTTCAGCAAAAAAGTGAGCAAAGCTCATATCGGGGACGCCCGATTCATTTAAGCCCTCTATTCGAGGCACTTTGATCGAAGATGGTCTCCGCGAGACATGAAGATATTTACATTAGGCCGGTCAAGAAAAAAAATGTTGTACATATTATTTTTGCAGGAAAACCTTCTGATTGAAGAAATTGGAGAACTAATGAAGACTCGGAGGACAAGCAACAATATCAACCGGTCAAGAATCCAAAGTACGAAGATCGAAGATAGCACTCGGAGGACTTGTTTACTTTTTCAAGTTGATGATTCTCACAACTTAAAAAAGTGGAGGACTTATTGAGGGGAAATAATACGTGGCTCGGCCCACATTTCCCAATTATTTTACGAAGAATAGTCAAACCGAGCCTGTTTAATAAAATAGAGGAATAAGAGAATATTCCTCCAAAGATGCTCCCCCTCCCTCCTATAAAAGGAGGGGTGCCCCCAATGTGAAGGGGAGGCCAATCAAACACTCTCCCCTGCCAACTTCCTCTCTCTCTAGAAATTTGGTAGTTTATTTCTTTAAAGAAGCTTCAAGCTTCCATAGCTTCCATTAATGGCTTCTATGCCTAAATCATGTATCGTGTATACACCCCCGATATTAATAAAAATTTCCCGTTGGCAAGGTACCACCAAAAAAAGCCCGTGGTTTTCTCCCGATTTGGATTTCCACGTAAAAACCCTCGTGTTTATAGTTTGGTGTATTTTTTAGACTAGTTTATCGTTTTAGCCGGACTAAAAATGATATACCGGTCGATAATTTACACCATCAATTATTATTATTGTTGTTGTTGTTGTTAGTGGTGGTGGTGGTGGTGTTATTACGTTATCTAAATGATTGACTTTAAAATAAAAAAAATATTACGAATATTATTTTCATACATAAAAAGATAGTTTAAAAAAAATAATTAGAGATGAACTAGCACTTAATACTCTACAATGTAGTTAAACTTAATTGAAAGTACTATATTTTAGATTAAAATATTGATGTTTACCTTATATAAATTTAGATTAAAAAATATTCTACTCCCTCCGTCCCAAATTATTTGCCACATTTGTATTCCCGAGGCAAAATATTAAATTTTTTCAATTCATTTTATTTACATATTGGTATAGAAATAAAAAATAAAATTTACATATTAAAAAACTACATGAAAAGTTCTTCGAAATAAGAGGTGTCAAGAATATTTTATTTTATCAAATAATCAATGAAAACATCGAAATAAAAAAAAGTATCCGCGATTGTTGAAAAAACAAATGTTGTGAATATTTAGGGATGGAGGGTGTATATAACTATTTAACCATAATTTTTTAAAATATTTTCCTATTTTTTCTTAAAGATTAATATACAAAAAATGGTATTATTCATATTAAAAAGTTGAAAAAAATAATGAATATGGATCATAAAAATAGTGAGATGACAAAATGAAATAATTTATAAACTATAGTTATCAACATAAAAGTTGTAATTAAAAAACTGTAAGAATAATAATAATAATATATTTTTTTTAGAGTGATTTGTCAAAAAGTAGAAAGAATTTGAAGAAAAAAATATAGTTGGAAGAAATTAGAAGAAACTGGATAAAACAAGAAAAACTGGAAGAAATTAGAAGAAACTGAAAGCAACTGGAAAAAACTGGAAAAACTAGAAAAAACTGGAAGAACTGGAAGAAACTGGAAGAAACTGGAAAAAATTGGAAGTTAAGAGTTCAAGTCCAAAAGAACAGGCCTTAAACCTAATGGGAAGGCAATGATAAAGGACAATCTGTCAAGGTTGGACAAGAAAGATGAGTCATCTTCTTTCGAGCGAGCTCTTCCCATATAAATTTTTAAAAATAACAATACAAAAAGCATTAGTGATCAAATGTTTTTTTCCCTCACATTAATTAAAAAAACCTAACTTACCAACCTTATAAATTTATGATTAATAAAATATGATTCTTCTCCCCCATATTGATTAAGATTAGCAAAAAAAATGATTCCAACTACACCCCCCACCCCCACCCGCAATGATTATAAAATGTTTATCTTATCTCTCGTATTATTAAAAATAAAATCTTAAATTAGTGCTCCTAAATTTCTCTGATTAGAAATTCTAATTTTAAAAAAGTTAAAATTCAATTATTCCTCTCCCCCGCATTGATTTTAAAAATATTATACAAAAAGAAGTATTCGTGCTCCAATTATTCTAGAGAAGTGAGAAAAATTATAAAGGAGTGTATGAGTAAAATATAGGAACATAATCAAAATAAAATCTTCATGTTTTTATCTCCAAAATAAGAACGTCAATATATAATACCAAAAATTATAATGAAATCCATATATATATATATATATATATATATATATATATATATATATATATATATATATATATATATATATATATATATATATATATATATATATATATATATATATAGATTTCATTAGGGAGTGGTTCAAGTGAGAATGCACCTTGGTGAAAGAAATAAGAATAAAATCTAGCCTTTGGATCTGATGCATCGTGCGGCTCAGATTGCATCCTACACTCAGATTTTGAGATAGTGCATTTTTAAAGGATTTTGTTGCATTTCGACATGATGCATTTTCAGACCATTTTGGTGCACCTAATTTTGATGCAATCCTAACCCTTATATCTCAGAATCTAAAGCATCAGATTAATTCTTATTTCTTTCATAAGATTGCATTCTTATTTGAACCAAAATCTATATCTATATATATATATATATATATATATATATATATATATATATCAAACAGCAATGTGAGCACCAGCATTCATGAACTGACAAACAAAAGATCAAATCATCCATCAAACATTTTGAGAGACAAACGGCTCCTACACAGTTGCCTCTTGTGGATCAACCTCTGAAGGAATGGGTGGTGGCATCTTCCTGCCACCTCTCAGCCGGGAAGAGATATTTTCAATGACAGAATTCAGTTTCCGTATCTTTTCATCCAAAGTTTCCCTGTTTCTCTGTATTTTTTATGACCAAATGAAAATGCAAAATTAGAGACTGTTTTATTCATGGAAATGGCCCATTAAAGTGTAAGAGCCTCCGTGCAAGTGTTAACTACCTCTAAGCCATCGTCGTAGTATATTGGTCGCGTCGCCTTTGGAAATTCAGACTCATGCTCATCAAAGAAAGATCTTCGTATCTAGAAATGTCATATATGAAGAATGAAAACTACAACATTAAGCATTTATGCTAAAAATGAATCAAGACATCACATCAGTCAGGTGTAAGGTATACTAACTACTAAGAGCTAGTTCTCTTCATCTTATTGTTTTTACTTGGTACTTATTCTTATTGGAATCAGATCAGTTCAGAAACAACTTTAAAAAAAACTACAATCAGATCAGAACTTAATCGAATTAGATTAGAGCCAATCAGATAAGTTGGAGAGAAAGCCCTAACACACCCTAGAGATACAAATGAATTTAACAACAAAAAACCACAACACCCTAGAGAACAAGCCCTAACACACCCTATAGACCCAAAGCTGATGTTTGTTTTTACCGGAGACAAATGCTTAATGTGAGAGATAGGTTCAAAGAAATGCCTGGCAATGGGGAAAGTTACACTATTCAAAAGGGCTATGAATGGCTCAAAGGTTCTCTGCCTACTGTGAAATGGAGTAGGTGGGTTTGCAACAAGTTAACCCCACCGAAGGTAAGGTTTACAATGTGGCTGGCTTTACATGGGAAGCTGTTAACTAAGGATAAACTGAAAAGGTGGAAACCTATTGACTCTACTTGCAGCCTCTGTTTAGAAGAAGGGGAGACCAGTGATCACCTATTCTGTGGTTGCAAATACACCGGGAAATGATCAGAGACACTGAAGGCAGATATGGCAACTTGATGGCAGCTTCTAACCTGTTGGAGCAAGGAAACAAACTGCAGCAGGTGAAGCGGAGGAGGGAAAGAGCTGAGAGATTGGGTGTATGCCCAATCCTCATCTACCACATATGGAGAGCAAAGAACATGCTGGTCCAGGGGAAGAAGATGACACAAGAACAGAGCAAGGAACAGATGTTTTTCTATATTGATAGCTATCTTAATTACAAGATGTAATAGGTATATAGAATTTAGGATGAGGTAGTGATAACTGGATTGGGTAATAAGACACTTGGATTAAACCACATTAAAAGATTGAATCTAATCGATTAGTTAGTTCAACTCAAAAGCTTATACACCGATTATTTTACTCTTAAACTTCCGATGTGGGATGCACTGTAACACTCCCTCTCAAGTGGACAACCGGGCCATTTTGAATCTAACCGGTTGACCACTTGCAAATGGACTCTCATCCCTTTTTTTTGAGTGCCAACACCTAAAAGACCATGATCCGCTGGGTATGGACTTCCAGACTAGCAAGCAATCCTGTTAAACAGGCCACGGGCCGTAGGGTACATACTCCATACACACAACTGGGCTAAAGACAAACGGGTCGCTAGGAATGAACGTTTAGACGGACACCTTGACAAACGAGGTGGGCCAAAACCCGCTCCGATACCGTGACAGAATTTAGGATAAGGTAGTGATAACTGGATTGGGTAATAAGACACTTGGGCTGAACGCCTGAACCACATTAAAAGATTGAATCTAATCGATTAGTTAGTTCAACTCAAGAGCTTATATACTAATTATTTTACTCTTAAACTTTCGATGTGGGATGCACTTTAACTTGCACTAAATAGTACTAAAACATATGTCCTTTCCTAATGTAGTATCTAAATTTTTTTATTTGCTAAATAGCTCTTGAAAAATGTCTAGTAGCGGAAACAATGTCCAATGATGGTGGATTGGTGGACATTTAGTTTGAACAATGTCCTATGGCGCTGGACATTACTTGAACAATGACGAGTGGGCATTGAACAATGATACTACATTGGAAAATAAAAATATATGGTACTACATCGGGAAAGTCACTATGTTTTAGTACTACTAAGGTAAATTCCCTTGTGTTTATAATGAAGAGTTTATTCAGTTAAAAAAAAACCCCAGTTTTGTCCCATGAGAGTAGGGTCTGGGGAGGGTGTGTGTACGCAGACCTTTCCCCTACTCAAAAGTAGAGAGGTTGTTTTCAAAGAACATAAAGATCGCAGGAGAGATGTTGTTTTCAAAGAGACACTCGGCTCAAGCAGCAAAGATAAAAAAGATCGTAGGAGGTATATAAAGTAGAGAAAGCGCAGATAAATCACAAAACACATAGAGGCATAGAACAAAATGGGGAGAACGAAAGAAAAAAGCTACAAGTAGAGAGCATCAAATATACAAGGCATATAAAACACACAATAGTACATAAACTACAGCCTAGCCTAAAATGCCTACTCAATCACTCTTATCCTAGCTCTCCAAACACTCCTATCTAAGGTCATATCCTCTCTAAGGGCAAAAAGTCCTATGTCCTATATAATCACTACCTTCCTATTCTTTCTAGGTCCACCCCTTCCCCTACTCCCACCAACCAACACAAGTCTCTCGCTTCTCAACACTGGGGCATCAGCATTCCGCCTCCTCACATGTCCAAACCACCTCAACCTAGACAAAAAACAAAGATTGACAATGCACAAGATCACTGTCCTTCTTACCTGCTTAAGTTTTACTCCGTAATTTGACAACATTCCATATCATTACACTTCTCCTTAAAGGGAGCTATGTTCAGTTATCTTTCTACATTAAGCTTGTGAACAAAAAATTGCTGCCCATATGTTGTATGTCTATTTCGACAATTTTTCCTCGCATTTCTTTTTTTACAATGTTTTTTACTAACCTCAAAGAGAATATGATCAATTTGCCCATTTCTTTCAGTGGTATTTTTGCACTTTATCATCTTTTTTTAATACCATTCATCATCATTAACACCTTAATCGCAAGTAGTTAGGTTTGACATTAAATCTAGTGTCAAACCATTGTACAAATTTAACCCTGTAAATATGTTTGTATAGCCAATTAGCTGGGGTCGCTGGCAAGGTTTTCCACCAAACGCTCTTCCAGTCACAGCCTTCAAAAGAAGGATTAATGACATGAAAATTTTAAAACTGCTATCATCATATGTTGCTTCCACAAGGAAAATATAATGTGACAACGATGACCCAATGTTATTTTAACTTCAACCTGCAAACTATGGGGCAGGTTTCATTAGAAGATTGATATTCTAATAATTTTGATTTAATTTGTGATCTGTATTCCTTTGTATTGATGCGTATTTGAAAAAATTGAATCCCAATGTGAATAAGAATGGTATTTGTTATTCTTTACGTTCACGAATACGGAATACAAATATGGATATATCAATATTCAATTTGTTCCCTGAACAAATATATTCAAAATGATTGGTCAATATTGTAAAATTAAAAAATTTGATAGGCAATTTACTATTACTCAAAAATCGAATGTATGTTAATATTTTCATCTTCAATATGTAAATTAGAGTTCATCCTCAATAGCAAATACCAAACTATAGCCATACAATGAGTTTTTTGAAAAAAATAATTTAATATAATTCGCGTTTTTTAAGAAATAAATTAAATGTTTATAAGACATTTTAGAATTTAAACAAGCCGAATATTTTAAAACAAACAAAATATTTTAAAACGAACCAAATATCTTGTGTATGATAAACGAATTGAATACGAATCTATAAAAATATTCAAACCGAATACAATTACCATCCAAAACTAATGAATACGAATAATATTCATCAATATTCAATTCGGTTTGGTTCGTTTACAACCCTATTGGTGTACGCCCTAGTCCTACCAAAGACACTACTATAAGAGATGGTAAATTTTGGAGAGGAAGATTGCCACCATTATTAATCTTTTAAAAAAACAAGGAAAGATAGCTTGCTGTTTGCTACTATGTGTGTTTTATTTTGAGCAAATTCTAATAGTATTCTAATTAGGGGTAGGGAATAAATCTTGCTGCATTACAATCCCAATAGTATCAATCTTGAACCGAACAGTCTCGATGGTGGCTAGTCAGCATTTTATCTTGGTAAGAAGTAAGAACTTAGTCAGCACAGGATCAGCGTGTGTATTTAAAACAAGTGGAGATCCCGACGAGAAAAAAATTACATTTCGAATATCTTACACGAATTTTTACATATGTTTGTACATCACTTAAATCTTTCACTTGGATTGTTTTCATATAAAACTCACAATAGGATTGGAAGTTTTTATTTTACCTTTGTACTTCATCATCCTAGTCCTATTTTCACATGTTTTATGTTTCTGTTTTAAACTTTTAGCTTTAGATCATAAACTGTTAATTTTTGTTTTTTATGTTTCAAATCATGGTAGTCAAATTCTAGATTCTACGCAGGGCAACAGTATTTTCCAGGTTAGAAGGGAGAAGCCTAAAAGCAACAAAATAGTCGAATAGGATGTAGCAAAGTAATTGCAATTCAAATTGGAAGTCGCGAAACAATCGAAGCAACTAAATTGACAAAATCGAAGCGACAAAATAGGGATTTTCAAGGTTCCGATTCTTTTCTTTTTACGACCGACGATTCCCTGCGATTGTGCGATTGCACGATCCAAAGGATTTTTGCGATTTTGAGGGCGAGTTGGATCGGAAATCCCCTGGCAATCTCCGGAATCATACAATCGTACGATCCAGATCGCGATTTTAACTACTATGTTTCAAATTGTTTTGTATGTATGACAGTGTACCAGTACAGTTACATTTAAGTTTTCTTATTTTAAATCGTGATTTAATTCTAGCAATGATATTACAATTTATATGGGTGATATTTAATTATCATTTCAAGTTATTTTTATAGTTTGTTAGTTCATTTTTAAACTTGCATGTATTTTGCAGGGCTTCCTTTGTGAGTGATTCTTTTAGTTTTTGACAAAAACTTCATAAAACATATGAAATATCATTGTCTGGATTTATCGAGTATCCCGATTAGGATCTAGACCTAATCAGAATTTTATAGTCAGGATCCCGACATCCAATAATACGGATCATTTTCATCCCTCCTCTATTATTAATGGTTATGGTGTATTAGTACATTGAATGAAAATAATAATGAACGAGAATTCGGTGGTGTTAACTTAGTTTTCTTGCACATGGGGGGGCCATTGAACAAAACATGACACGCCCAACTCCTATTCATAATTCCGGCTAAAAAGATAGAAAACTTTACACCATGAAAATACTGGACAAGCAAATGAACACCTTATGAAGTGTTTGAAGTTTTGGTAAACCAAAAGTGTTTCTATCCTAGAAATCAAGTAGTCCAGTAGCCCATGATAAAAATAGTGTAATTTTTTGGTCAAACCTACATAGAGGCCAAAGAGAAATGTATAATCACCTGTGGGGAGAAAACATAGCCAAGTGCTCCAAAAATTGCACCTCCCAAGAGAAACCCTGAAATGAATTCACCTCCACCACCACCTCTATTTTCACTAAATGAAAAAAAAAAGATTTTGATAATATATACATGTGAAGACAGTTGGATAAAATGACTCTAGCTGCAACACTACATAAGCTATTTATTTGCTAAAGAACACATATAAACAGACATTTGATAGCATAAGGATTGCGGGTAATTCAAGAAATCAAGATGTCATACTCCACCCATCCAAAAGTAAGAATTCACTTTGACCAGTCACAGAGTTTAAAAAAATGTTTAAATATGAAATAAGTGATTGGAATTAATTTTAATAATGATGGCCACATATTCCTTACCAAAAAAGGAAAAGGGCTCTTATATTGGGAACGAGCAAAAAAGAAAGTGTTTAGTTTATCTTGGGATGGAGGTAGTAATAAACTAAGATTAATCCTAATAAGCAATCACTTGACTGTACAGAGAAGGCTGAAGGATACAATTATTCTGAACACTGCACTAGTAGGAGAAGGCTGAAGGATACCATTAGCGTGAAAACTGCACTAAAAAGAATTTAACTGCATGTACATTGTACAAGAAGTCCTTTCTATCATCTATGACCAGCAAACATTAAGTAAAGTAGAAAAAATGGTTAACAATATTAGATTCTCACATAATAGAAAACATGGGGGATATTACTAGCGAATCATTATTTCTAAGAAGAATATAAAGAACAAAAGTAATACATAGATCTGAACGTGTATACTGATATTTAAATGAAAACTGAGCAAAGCATACAATTTTCTTGTGGCTAAGTACTTTTTCACTGTTCTTGCATAAAAGAAAAGCAGCTACAATATTCTCTATGATAAAATGGCAAAACATCAAGATAAGCACCAAATCACCAATAAAAGTATAAGACTGAAACCCCTGATACCAAATAGCTGCAAATGAAATTACCTAGATTGCAAGTTTAAAGTATTTGAATGAAAATTTCAATTCTTTCTCCAATTGAAAAAATATTTAACAATTCTAGGTTTGTTGTTGAAAACTCTGCAATACAAACACAGCGTAACTTAGGTGGCTTTGTCAAAGGAAAACAATTGACCTACTTAATAAAATAAGAGTTACACTGAACAACTTAATACGCTCATTCCACTCCATGCAACATTCAGAAATCTTTCAATCTATATGTGCTACGTGAACTAACTATACGATCGACATACTTATAGAGTCCACGAACAGATAAGTTATTGGTTCTCCGATGAATCGATTTTCTTGGAATTCTCAAAGATGGTGTCTTCTCCAGCGAAGCGGACTTAACAGACCAAGCTCCACGAATTTTGACCTGAGCTGGACCTATAAGATGAGAATCATTATTACTTAATTTGTATTATATAATAATACACCCTTAGTACCAAAATCAAAGTCCAATTCGTTATTCATAGCGTCAAAATTTATTCCATTTTTTTATTTGAAAAAATAATAGTCATGACACCTCTTGTCTTATTAATCTTTTGACGTAGTATTAAAACATATAATTTCTACACCAATTTTGAAATAAGTTGAAGTAAAAATAACATTAGTATCCTAAACCGAACTAACCTTTTCATTGTGGGACATGGGTAGTACTAAATTGTATCTATGAAATAGTGTGTTACCATTGAGTTTGTGTATTATTCTAAAAAGCTAGTATTCGAAACATAGTAAACAATCAGAGACTTATCACATCAACACCTTCTACGTCAACACCACATATAAAAGTGGTTTCTACCATTTACTACTCTAAATAATTAAAAATGGCTGGTTTAAAAATAACATATTCTTCCTCCATCCAACAATTAAATTGATGATTTGACTTCGGGGGGTTCAAGAAAAGTGTTGAAAAATAAAGTGTATGATTGGAATTCATTTAGAAGAAAGAGATGTTGCGAGCTTCCACATTTGACTATTGGAGTATACACTAGGAGGTTCGAATCTCAGGTTCATAGAAAACTACAAAAGTGCAAAAATCATGTCGAACCAATAAATTATATTCATCAAAGGTTTAGCCAGACCTACACTTCTTATAAATCATACTTCAAATTCCATATTTATCAGATAGGGTCATAAAAAATCCTGTGAGAACTCAGTAATGTGGGATGGGATTCATTAATCATACAATAGGTATGGTCTGATAGACAACTAGGTTGTCGTTTGTACACAAATCCATATTTTATAATTACATCGCAAAAGAGGTTAAAGTCTTAAAGAGCTTTAATAATGCTGAAAGCTAAACAATCTTAAAGCAAATAATAATTAATGAGGTCCCAATCTGCTACGAAAGTTTCTCTCACTTCGCCAGAAATAGTAACGAGAATCACTCCATGCCGCTTAATTAGAGTTTTAAGGAACTGAAACAACAGCTGAACAAACGAAAGAAATACAGCTGAAAAGAGATATAGAAGAAATGGAACTACATGGATTTACCTGAAATAGGAGAAAAGGCTAAGCCAGTCGCCATGGGAGCTAACAATCGGATCTGAGTTCGAACTATACAGTGAGATTTGGGAGCGTACAATGAAATTTTTGCCTCGAATGCATCGGAATTGGTAAAAGGGTGGTTCCAGTATATATAGACTCCCTCAACGGCTCAACTAAATCCATCAATCCATAGCGTGACGCATAATTCTAAAAAAAAAAAAAATCTTACAAAAAATTCATACAAAAAATTCATACATTTTTGTCCTTGCATATTAAATATTACTCCGTAATAATCTACTCCCCAATTATTGTACTATTTTCTATAAATAGTCCTTTGTTAATATTTCTGTTAAGAACATGAATGAAATTATATATTCACGCTTCTCTCTTCAATCAAACTTCCTTCCTCCTCTCTTACTCATTTTCAAACTCGTTGCTGAGTTTGAAGCTCTAAACCCAAAACCGAAACGATCTTTCCTCTCTCAATTGTTCATCTTTCTAGTGGAACCCAAAATTGAAACCAATGACTTTCATGGATGAATTGTATGGGTTAGTCTTAGAAAATTACAAAGAAAACAAACCTTAAAACTCATTCATGAAGGTTACCGATTCGATTTTGGATTTTACCAGGAAGACGAACAATTGAAAGAGGAGGGATGATTTCGATTTTGAGTTCAAAGCTTCAAACTCAGCGACGGGTTTGGGAAGAAAGTGCGAGGAGAGAACAGAGTGTGAATTTACCATTTTATCCATATTTTAACGGAAATGTTAACAAAGGACCATTCGTAGAAAACAATATAATAATTGGGGACTAAATTATTGATATTTGATATGTAGGGACTAAATATGTAAAACGAACTATAATTGGGGACCTTTTATGAAATTTACTAAAAAAATGTATAAACCTTATTAATCTAGAGAAATATTATATAATTTTTTAAAACTATCTACCGTTTATTTCATTTTATTATTTTTCAAAAAAATTATAAATTTAAAACTTTGGAAATTGTTGTTTTAATTTTTCAATAATTAATATAACTTTCATTTATTACATTCAAATATCGTCTATTTTGGAAAAAAATTTCCATTTTCAAATCAGTATTATACAATATGCACTATACCATTTTATTTTTTTAATTTACACAATAATTTTTTATTTCTCAAAAACAATAAGCTTAATGTGGAACACACGTATGAAAAAATTATTTTAAAACATAACTATTGCTATTCAAAAGCAATGACCATATTGAAGAAGAAGGCTACTATTATAATTTTTCAAAGAAGAAATTTAAATTATTTTATTATTTATCTAAACTAATAAAATAATTATTTATATTAAAATACATAAATGGTAAAATTCATATTGGTATAATACTTAGAAAATTAAAAGTTTAATGGAAATTTAATTGTCATTAAATGTAATAATAATAATAATATTTAATGCATTTATATTAATATTAAATAATACTACCTCCGTCCCTGAGTATTTGTCCAGTTTTGACTTTTTCGGTCAACAGTTTTCAGCCTTTGACCTATAATTAAAGAAAATATATATTGTATTTTAATGAAATAAAATAATATTTCAAAAGTATTTGATATAATAAATCTAAGAAAACTCTTTTTTTATCAATACCTAATATCATTTTTATTTAATTTGAGGTCAAAGTTTACTAATTTTGACCGAAAAAAGTCAAATGTAGACAAATACTCAAGGACGGAGGGAGTAGATGACAAAATTTTATATTCAAAATTAAAATTTATTTTAATTTTGAAAATAATAAAAGAAATAAATTCTAGATATTTTAAAATTTTGTATTATAATATTGTTTTAAGTTTGAGATACAAGTGGGACGGAGGGTGTAATAATTTTACAATACGTCGGAGTGTGTTACGCTGAAGAAGTAGATGGATCAGCTGATAACTAGAGAACCACCGCCCTGAGCGGAGCGGCAAGCACGCGGAAACAGGATATGGAGGAGACCGACTGAAGCCGCCGCTGCGATCACAAACAGGGAGGGACACATAGATGGAAGAAGGCATTTGGGAAAAGACAGTGAAGATCTTGATGAGGATGAAAGGAAGAATTGAAGTCATTTGGGGTGTCGATTTATCATGGGAGGTAATACTCGAGGAGCTCGGTGTCCCCCACGAAAAAAGTGGAGGAATATGGTAATACTCGAGGAGCTCGGTGCCACCGCTGCCCAAGAAGAAGAAGAAGAGAGAACCGATAGTTTTCACTAATGAAGACTATCTGCCGGTGCCTAGTCCCCATTGGGATGCGATGGTGATAAAGGTGGAGATCAATAATGTGGTGGTTCATCGGACATTGGTCGATACAGGCAGCTCAGTCAATATCACGTACAACAATACCTTTAAGGAGCTAGGCTTGTCTCGAGCATATCTAAAGCCGATTCGTACCCCATTGTTTGGTTTTACTAGGGATACGATTGAGGCGGAATGGACAATCACGATAAAGGCTGGGGTAGGAGATGACATCCACCGACTCTGGCTCGACATAGAATTCATGGTAGTGCAGCTTGGTGGTCAGGTCTGGAAGATCTAGAGTGCGTAATCTCCCCCACAGGGGTAGGTGTGGCCAGAGGGAACCATAGCTTGTCGTGGTCGTGCTTTGTTAGGGCGACCAAGAGTTATGCACGGATCGATGCAAATGTCAGTACGATCTATGCTGCCAACTAGAGGGAAGAAGGTCGGGCTAGGGTAGAGCCGGTAGAAGAAGTGGGAGAAGTTACCTAGGACCTGGCGAAACTGGAGCAAAAGGTTAAGGTGGGCAAGACCCTACAATGGGAGCAGAAGGGACAGTTGGTGAGCGTCCTTCGATCATTCAAGGTTCTATTTGCGTGGGGTCCAGAGGACATGCCTAGGGTCGACTCATGATTAATCTGCCACCGGCTGGTGGTCGACCTGGCACACACGCCGGTCAAGCAGAAGAAGCATTTCCTCTCTTTGAAGAGGAGAGACTTTGTGACAAAGGAGGTAAGTACCCTGCAGTCCATTGGGCATATCCGAGAGGTCTGATATCCAGAATGGTTGGATAATGTAGTCCTTGCACCAAAAGGGAATATCTGGCAGATGTGCGTCGATTACACCGACCTAAACAAAGCATGCCCAATGGACCCATTCCCTCTACCGAATATCGATCAGCTGGTGGACGAAACGGCGGGGTGTGAGTTAATGAGCTTTATGATGCATTCAGTGGATATCACCAAATAAGGATGTCAGTAGGTGATGAAGAGAAGACTTTGTTCATTACTCCAAACGGAGTTTATTATTACAGGGTGATGTCATTCGGGTTGAAGAACGTCGGGGCAACCTACGCCTGGATGGTCAACAAGCTATTTGCAACGATCTAAGGGAGATGCATAGAAGCGTATGTGGACGACATGATCGTCAAATCAAAACAGATGGCATTATACGTGCAGGACTTAGAGAAGGTGTTCAAGCTAGATCATTCAAAGGTACCAGCTCCGCCTCAACCCGAAGTAGTCTACGTTCGGTGTACAAGGTGGTAAGTTTTTTAGGGCATATGGTTAGTCGGAGGGGTATCGAATCCAACCCAAAGAAAGTTAAGGCGATATTGGACATGGAACCTCCAGGGAATGTGAAGGAGGTTCAGTAGCTAACGGGAAGTAATCCCTGCTCTTGGCAAATTTCTGTCAAAAATAGATGATTGAGTGGCGCTGTTCTTCCAAACCATCAAAAAGAGCAAGGGGTTCATTTGGACAGAAGAATGCCATCGATCTTTTGAAGGGTTAAAGGCTTACCTCCTTCGCCATTGGTGCTTTCGAATCCAGAGCCGGGGGAGACTTTGTACATGTATCTGGGTATCTCTCCTCGGGCTGTGAGCCTAGTGCTAGTGAAGAAAGAGGAGGACATACAGCGACCCGTGTATTATGTGGCTAGAGTGTTGCGAGGAGCTGAGTTGAAAAAATATATATTGCGAGGAGCTGACATACATATAACGGATCAGATATTCAGATAAACAGTTATTCAAACAGATGCATATTCGGATCAGATTTTAAACGGATCGAATATACAATTATAAAATCCATATCCGTTTATTAATCGGATATATCCTTATTTGGATACAGATAATATCTGTTTAAAGCGGATGCGGATATTTCCTCTTTAAACAGATATAGATACGGATGCGGACGGTAATCGGATTTTCGGCTATCCGTTGACAGCCCTGCTCACCCGAAGGGTGAAGCGACCTGACCACTAGGGACAACACTTGAACAAGAAAATAAGCTAAGTTTAGAGATATGGTAAGACTTGTCAGAAATCAATCAGACAGGTAACACCATGGAAACGCCCATTACACACCATACATTCATGGAAACACCCATTCACATCATACATTCATTACACATCATATTCATGGAAACATCCATTACATTAAGACACATTCATACGAGATACATCCACATATTTGCGATGACAAAAAAGAGTAACGTAAAGCAGATATTAGCCTAGCTCGCCTTGCGGAATGCATGCTGAAGCGGGAAGAAGAGGAAGAAAGGGTGAAGGGTAGTTCTGTGGCCGCATCAGGCCCAATTATTAGCACCACTACCCTTACCTAACGAATGAGTTCGTCCACTTTTTCCCCACCACCAGTGACAAACACCCACCTTCTTTCTCCTTCCTTGTAGAGAAGAAGTGAGTTTTTGTCATTGTGAGCCCTAATCGGCCTAATTGGTGTTATCGCCCGACAAAGATGAAGGGACAGGGGAAGGAGGAGCTACTCCAAGTCACTTAGGAGACTCCTAATGAGGGGAGGGGCCATCCAATAGTTGCCAAGAGGGACCTGGCTCTTCCTCCGCAACAACAGGTTGACCCAGCTCCGGCGAGTTGGTGCGACTCTCGCGGGTCCATTGTTCCAGACCCAAGTAGTATTCCACATCTTGCTCCAAGAGGGGCAAATGCTCGTCCTGACATTCTTCGAGACCGCATAATGCCTCTCGTGGATGGGGCAGGAAGTTTCCCAACCTATCTCCCCATAAGGGAGGCGATTGGCCATAAGCACCTTGCTGGCCTTGGTAAAGTCATAGTACGGATTCGGAGGAATTGACGGCGGCTTCACCTGTTAGAATATAAATAATCATTCTTGGGCCACAACCACAAGCTTGAGTTTGTGGTTGAATTGGTTCCTTTTGACATAGTATCAGAGCCTCGTTGACTTGGTCACGGGTTCGAAACTCCGCGCCACCCAGTTTAAAAAAATTAAGGTTTCACGTGCAAGGCTCGAAAAAAGACTACGCCTGCACGTGAGGGGGCGTGTTAGAAGATAAATAATCATTCCTGGGCCACAACCACAAGCTTGAGTTTGTGGTTGAATTGGTTCCTTTGACATCACCATGGGCCAGCTGCAGCAAGGGAGACGGAGGTAGAGTTCATAAGGGTCTAGTCCTGCCCAATCGTTAGAATTGACAGACTTCAGGGAAGAGACGGGCTCAAGTGAGGAAGGAGAAGGGCCGTCTGAGAGATTCAGAGAAGTGGATGCCTCTACAGACATGACAAAGAAGAGATATGAAACTATCAAGGGTTAAAGATGAAAATGCATGAAGGGTGAATTGACAAGAGGTGCTAGGCAGGTTATAAAGAACTTAAGGAATAGAAACCGAAGGGTCTGAATGGGTCAACGTCCAGGGCACCTAGATCAATAAAATGGCCTAGAGCGGTGGGACGGCCCAATCGCCCGGTCAGACTGGTATGATTGGCTAGTTGGGCGGTGCACTTAGCCATTTGGTGGGTTGGGTTCGCCGCATAGGTGGGCTTAAATGGAAGATTGGGCCCCAAGGTTGGGCCCGACTATTAGAATAGGTGCCCTTCACTAGAGGGGGGTGAATAGTGAGGCACGAGAATATTTATAAATTTTCGCGGAATAAAAATCGCAGGGATAAAGTAAAGAACGTAAAAAGTAAAGAGCGAAAAAAAGCGTAAAGAGAGCACACCAAGATTTATACTGGTTCACCACAACGTGTGGCTAGTCCAGTCTCCCAAGAGACTCTCTCGAGCTACACTACTTCCGTTAAGCTTACGGGTGCTTAACAAACCGTTACAACCTGAGAACTCGAGTCCCACGAGCCTCAATACACTTGCTCGGAGATACTGCACTCCAAGACTTCAACTCGAAGGAATATGCCCTTCCTTCGCACAACCAAGGGAACAAACCTCCCTTAAAGTGTTCACAACACTTAACCACTCAAGAACAAAAACTCTCTTAAAGAGTAGAATATGAGTAAACTAATTTAGATCAAGAACACACTCAATTCCTCAAGAAATGGCTCTAAAAAGCTATGTAAAAAGTTTATGGAATGATGCAATGTAAAGCTATGAAATGTGTGAGGAATGGATATGAAAAGTAGACCCAAGAGACCCCTTTTTATACCCAAAAACAAGGTGCAACGGTTGGGAAAAGATTGGGGTTGATTAG
>OOIL02001249.1:163131-225249 GCA_900332095.2 Cuscuta campestris
TGTGTTGGGATAATGAGGGATATTTGGCCTGGGATTTATAGAAAAGGATAGAAGGTTTTATTTGTTTATTAAAAGGTTTAAAAGAAAGAAAATAACAACAAACAAAGGTTGTGGTTTACACACTCTTATTTTCGGCCAGGGCCTAAAATAGGAGTAGGAAAACTTTATTTTGAAAAGGAAATATTTTGGATGTTTAGGGAAGGTATGGAGAGTGTGGGCTCAGCCTAGGGTGGGTGTAGGACAACCATGGTGTTGGGTTGGGTTCTAAGACAGGAAAATGGAGAAGTTTCAACCCAATTAATGTCACCACACTTGGGCTTTATTCCCCTGATCTGTCTTTCCCTTGGCGGGCTACGGAGAGTCTTCGGGCATGCTCCCGGATATATATCAGAAGGCAATGGAAAACAAGAATCAGTTTCCTTTGAAAGAATGCAGCTTTACAGAGGGACAGATTGTTATTTTCCAGGGGGAAGCTGAACCTAAATACCACCTTTGTCAAGAAAGATCTTATCTCCTTATGCATCTTCATTTATACCGCTGTCAAATAATCCATTTGCTTCTCTTCACACCCAAGATTCAAACCAGGAGTCTAATGATGCTTGCTTGGATGAAGAGGATCCTTTCTCATAAATGAATGATCATGGCCTGGTTCTAAGCTTTAATGCAGTGGAGGATCACACTACGGAAAGGGAAGGGCCCATTCTATACACACATTCAGAGGGAGATGACTTAGTTTTCATAGACACCATGCTTAAACCACTTCAAATAGATCTCTCAAGATGCCCGGTGAATCCCTTATATCTGCGCAAAGAACAAAAGGGAAGAAAAACATATTCCCCTTCTCAAATTGTTACAAGAAGTAGGGCTAAACTTCTAGCCCAATGCAGGAGGGTCAGACCTATTGGATGGGAAGAGGAACAGGAACTGATTGATCCTCAGGAATCTCATGAAGAAGAGGTAATTAATTTCTTTAAGCTTTGCTGTCCAAACAAAAAAGTACCAAAACCTCTTACAAAGCCAATGAGAAAAAGCCAGAAAAAGAAGTTGAAAAAGAAACACAACCAGGTTTCTGTTTTGGGATATGATGAAGAGGATTTTTATATATAGTCAACATTGCTGGCCAGTTTCTGTTGCTATGATGGTTTTAGTTCCTTGGGTTTCTCAAAGTATACAGGTCTTCTATTTAGTGAGGAGACTTTTAAACTTTGCCTGTTTTTTATGGGAGCAAAGTATGACCAGTCGTAGGAATCACAGCGGTGAGCACTACGGTTGGATGCATATGGGAATAACGGTTTAGTCCGGTTGCTTGGCCAATTGTTGTTCTTATCACCTTCGGTTAGGTCTCCTCCATAGCCGTTGGAGAGATTTGGCTAGAAGATTTGGGTGTATTCATGTAACGGGTTGATTGTAGATGATGAATGAGGATGGTCTAATAGAGGAGTGAGTCCATTTTGCTGACTTGAGGAATGGGTCTGTTTTTTTCTTCTCAATTCTAGGGATGAATCAGAATTTAGCAACTGGACTGTGATGCACACCAGAGATGTTGTGTACTCTACTTCTAACAGGATTTTTGCCGCTACGTTTTTGATAGTTTGGAGCTACTGCCTGGCCTTTCACCTCTTACAGATTACATGTTCTCTGGATGTATAATTGCGGCACATTTAGGAATTTGGATTGTTCTCTTTGTCTAGTATATTTAGCTTTTGGTACCTCTCTATTTCTTTTCCTACAACAATTCTGGCCGAAGTGTAGGGCAACTGGCCACCCCACTTGTACTTTTCTTTCCTTTTTCTCCATTAATAATAAATTTCCTTGCATTAAATATATATATATATATGGATTAACTCCAGTGAGATGCACCTTATGGTGAGATAACAAGCTACGGTGAGATGATGCAAAGCTCACCACTGGCCACTGCAAAGCTCACCAAAGACACAACTACAAACCTCACCAAACTGTAAAGCAAAGCTCACCATATTTTTTTAACACTTTGAATTTTTTTTTGAAAAAATATAATCAAAGGAAAGGGCGCTGACTAGATTTTGACCGTTGACCGCCACCTGCCACCGCCGGCCATCGCCATCGGCCACTTGACTAGATTTTGACCGTTGACCGTTGAGTGGTGGTGCTATTTTTTTAACTTTTTTTATTTAAAAAAAAGTGGTGAGCTTTGCATTGACAGTTGGTGAGCTTTGCATTGTAGTTGGTGAGCTTTCCATTGGCAGTGTTGTGTGTTGTGTCATCTGATTTACCATAAGGTGTCATCTCACAGGTAAAAGGAGACTCGGGTCCGGTAGAGACGAAGACGAAGAAGAGTTTCTAGTCCTTGGTGGACCCCTTCTTGTCACTAACAAAAAACCTGATCGTCCGTTGGGAGAGGCAAGCGTAGGAGGCCTAGTCCTTATGGCCCTTAGCGAGCTTGAATGTAAACAAGAAGTGATCAAGAATGAGAGTCACCCTAGCCTACTAACACTTGACCAAGTAGCCCGCTAAATATCAATGTAAATTAGAGACTAGTTGGCAAGGGAGGAGATCCACTTCATTCAAGAACTCCACCAGAAGAGGGTGCAAAGGATATCGCAACCCTCTCTTGAAGGAAGCAAGATGGACCGTGAAGCGGGGGGAGCGTTCAGAGCGGTCTCAGTCTTGCGGGGCCGTCGGGCCTCAATGGCGGGGCTAACCATATCAGTAGCATTTGCGAACCCTTGGTCCAAGATCTGGCAATTGCATAAAGCCATGTTGTTTTCCTCTAGTTCAACCCTAAGGCCCTGTAACACAGGTTCTAGAGGAGAGAACTATTTCCTCAATTGGCGTTGTTTCCGGCTAGACACAGCCGCCGATGACGGCTGAGGCGGGTGGATGGGCCTTGATTCTGGCTGAAATGTGCCGGTTGATTGGCTTGAAGGGAACTAGAAGAGGGATGTGGTGAATCGAAATCCAAAGACGACATGATGATGAGCAAAGGACTAACCTGGAAATGTAGAAAGCGGGTCGGGGCACAATCTAAGTTGGATTGATGAACAATGAGACGAAGGAGGCGTCCATCGGCGATTTTATCAGACCCAATGAGGAAGGTGAGAAGACATGTTATGATTGCCTTTGGGCAATCGAGCCAACCGCCACATGGATATCAAGGGACGACTTGGATCCGTTGAAGGAAGGCACATGTTGACCTCGATAACTCCCCATATCTTGATGTGGCCCGCCTAAGGAATAAGGATTTGGGGGGCTTGTGATAGGTCGATACCCGCCAAACGGCCCAGACTATGTATGTAACGCCCTGCAACCCGGTCTAATAGAATTGATTAATTTAATTAATTAATTACTTTTCCGGACTGGAGTTGGGGAAAATAAAAAGTTCTTAGAAAAATTATTTGATCATATCATTAAATTCGTTTTGACTGTCTGATTCCAGAAACGCAAACGGATCTCAATTCAGACCCGTTTGGGGAAAAAGCGCGTACCGTTCAGGTTAGATTTTACATAACGGAGTAGAATAAAGATTGTAACCCCCCAATTACTTCCATGCGCCACCCTTAACCCATTCATTACCATCACCATTATTTCCTAATCATTTCTCTAAATTAAAACCCCCATCTCTCCCTTCATTTGTCTTTCCACTTTGTAACTCCCAAGAATCACTCTCACTCTCTCTCTTCCTCTCCCCTTTATTCAGCCAGACCAGCAGCAAGGAGGACCTCCGGCGAAGCTCCGGCGGGTGCAAGGTTGAAGGAGAAGAAGAGCTAGGGCGTTCGTGCAAAGCGTAGTCGTCGTTCGTCCGTTCGTTGGCACCATTCGTTCATCTCGTTCCGTCAACCCCTTCATTTAGAGGTGAGTAGTTGTCTCCTCTAATTCTAGAACATTTAGTTATAATCTATGTCGTTATATTCGTAGTAATATCATACGCAACCTACGTAGAATCTATGCATGTTCCTAGGTTAGTCACTAAAACGTTCATTACGTAAAACCCATAAAAATTGGCCTAGGTACCACTAGGAATATATTCATAAATGTTGTGTTATTGTTCTAGAAACAATCTAGGTGTTAAATTAGCAAAACGGACCAAAACGGGGCAAGGGACAGCGGACTGCCTCCGGGACGGTCGACTGCCGCTACGGACGGTGGACCGTTCCCATGGCCAATCCGACGGTCACCATCGTGACGGTCGACCGCCGGCCACGACGGAAGACCACGGTGGACCGTCGGCCATCTAGTTCCCCACAAGGCAGTCCACGGTCGACCGCCGGTAGGGTACGGTCGACCGTTCTGCGGGCAGACTTCCGGGCAGTTTGTAGAACGAGCCCCATTGACCACGTTGACCCAGAATCTGATCGTTTCTTGCATGAAGAGTGAATCTTTATTTTAAATGTTATATAATTGATATATTCTTGGCATTTACCAAAGGTAAAAATATCAAGCATCCTCATGTTCATACTAGACGCATGTCCTAGGTTTTTCATCATGTGCATACCGCTGTAGGGAGGACTTTGTGCGCCTACTACAGTGGGCCCGTCTAGGAACCTTCGGGGACCAACGGGTTTTCATCATGTTGGGCTTGTGTACGTACATAGTAGTCAGGCTACGGCTACTACCCGGTTTTGCTAGTCCACTCGCGACATCTTCGTCGTGCCCGGCTCGTTACTATTCGGGGACGATGACCGGAGTGCAGGGGTGATCCTGTCGAGTGAGACTAAGCAGGGGTGTCCCTGATACTTAAAGTCATGCATCAAGTCATATCATCATCATGAATGTTCCAATCACCTTGTCATTTGTAATAACTTTAACAGGTGAAAACTAAACAGTTAGTAACATGTGGTTTTCTGTACGTTAAGTACAGGTATTAATATGTGTATAGCCAACCCTGGAGAGCAGTGACGATGGGGAGATGGGGGGCGCACAGACGAGCTCTTATTACTTTCACTAACTTAATTAATCATTTGGGTATGAACCCACCCTTGTTGTTATTTAATTTGGACTGGACTTATTTATTTACTTCCGCATTTACTCTGCACATTTACTACACACGTTTTGGGAGTAACTCCAAACATGTTCGGGGCCTGCAGGTGTTTTAAGGTAGCATCGGGCCGGGCCAAAGTTTTGGGTCTGGGCTGCCCCGAACTGAAGAGCCACGCAGAGTCCATCTTCGGAGAAAGAGGACGCGACTAGATTGCGGGAAAAGAGCCGAAGAAATAGGGTCGAGTGAATCACGGGATTAGTTTCCATAATTACTAATGACCTTAATTATGTAAAGGGATGTGTATAAATAGAGAGGATCCCAATGGAAAACCTCAAGCTAAACCTAGCGTATAATTCCATAATTCTCGAGTTCTCATTTCTAAATTGTTTTTACGATCCGCCTATCAAGTCGGATTATTTAGTGGAATTCTTGTCCATCATTTTTTCTTTTCAAAATAACCCTAACTAAGATGATGTTTGGAGATATTTAGAAAAAGTATTTTGAGTGTAAGGGCATAAGTGATTCATCATAAATATCAAAACCCCTACATATTTGTTTTCTTCGCTCGTAGGAGTATTTTCTTGATGATGCGAATCAAGTTAGGAGAGGTTTGGTGTTATGTTTATCCTGTGAAAGTGTTAGTAGCTTTTGGAAGACTTATTTCATACATCAAAACATATACGAGGTTTGGCATTCAAGTCCAATAGATGTTATTAAGAGGCGTGATGCTTACATTGTTTCAAGGTCCACATTTAAAGTGTGATCTTCTCACACTTTTCATGAGCTTATATGAGAATATTTTCTTTTTTGAAAGAGCATACTTCTTTTATACAACAAATGCACTAAGAGCTTGTTCTTTAGGGCTTAAATTCTTAACTTCTAGTTCCTTCCAGTTTTTTCTAGTTTTCCCAGTTCTTTCCAGTTTCATCTAGTTACTTCCATTTTTTCCAGTTTTTTCTAGTTCTTTTTGTTCTATATCTTTATTCCAAAAATAGGAGTTACAATGAAAATAAGATGTCAATCATGAAAGAAAAAATACGTTTGATTACATTGTGTGAAATGTCCGATATTTAAAACAAAATCTTGTACTCCCTCCGTCCTAAAACTTTCTTCCCGGTTCGCAAAATGAAGAAAATTTCCAAATTTTTTCAATCTATCTTATTTAAATATTGGTATAGAAATAAAAAATAAAACATATATATTTAAAAACTACATCAAAAGTTCAACAAAACAAGTGGTGACAAGAATATTTTATTTTATCATATAGGCCATGAAAAAACACAAATAAGTATAAATTCCCGTGAAGTTGGAATAGTGCTCTGGAAAGAAAGTTTTAGGATGGAGGGAGTAATATATAAAATTTTTCTAGTTTCTTCTAGTTATTTTATAATTTTTCCAATATCCAACTTTTTTTTCCGATTCTAAAGAAGAGACTCTAAGGGGGGTGCATTCAATCTAGACTCTGCAGGATTTTTTAGGATTTCAAAAGTCAATGAGTGTTCAATTGAGATTTAAAAAAATTCTTTAAAATTTAGAGGTATTCAATTGAGATTTTAAAAAATGTTTTTAAAGGTAATGATATTGGAAAATCAATAGATTTTGAAGGATTCTAATAAAAAATAGATTTTGATGGATTCGAAGTATAAATAAAAAAGATTTTTCCAAATCCAAATAAAAGACTAGGGATTGTGTGGAATCCAAACGCCCCTCTTTTCTTCCGCCTCATCTTCTCCACCTCCTCCTACGAATCTTTTCTCTTCTTTCGTTCATCTTCTCCATCTCCTCCTCCATTGGCATCTCCTCCTCCGTGAGCACAAGTTTTTCTCTTCTCCAACTTCCCTCTGTCGTCGTCAAGCCTTCACGGTAAGATTTCTCTATCTCCAATAAACTATAATGAATTTCTTTTTTATTATGTATTTTTTTGTATGGATATGGTCTTCCGGCTTGAGAATTGCATATTTGTTGTCTCCTCTTCAATCTGTTCTTTTCTTAATTTTTTTAATTTTTTTATCAAAAGAGTCAATTCGTCACTCTTGTTGCACTATGTGTATTTGGGCTTGGCCTTTAAATAAGAGAAAAAAAGTTCCTGTTGAAATAATCCATGTATTATAAATAATCTACTAGAATCCTATGAAATCTTGATGATAAAATCCAGTAAAATCCACCTAACTTTGCATAAACTCTAAATAATCAATGGACTTTACAGAATCGACAGAGTCTAAACAATCTATCAGAATCTTAAGTGTCAGGGTTTGGCCGCAGCTTTGGCCGCAGCTTTGTTTCCAGCCAAAAGGACGATAAGGAGAATGAAGTGTCAGGGTTTCCCTGCTTGAGGCCTTGAGCAAGTCAGGAAGGGCAGCATCCGTCCTCCAAGAAATGGCATCTTCTTCATGCGCCGATAATCTTCTACAGGAAACATACACGGCCGACACATCAGAAAACAACCTCCAGGTACCACCTTTAATATCAATTGCCAGTGATCTTCTTCAATTGTAAATGTACCCGTAAGAATTGGATTCCTATTTCGGGTATAAATCATCTCTCTATTTTTCTGCAATGAAAAATCAACATAGCCATTCTATGTTCTCCACAAAGCTTCGAAGTCTCTAAGTTATGGGAAATCAACTCGGAGGAAAAGGAAGACCAAATCCGCAACTGATGAATGTCAAACGGACTCAGATATCCGCCTAAAAATGGATGCTTTTCGTTATGTGTGGTCCAAAATTGAACACACCATCAAGGTTTATCATTTTTTCAAAGCATTTGCTTCCAGGTCGTCCTTTCATGGATTTTTTTTGCTGATACTAAGTCTTTTATCTTAATGAATTGGATTCAAGGAAGTCTTGAGGAGTATAAATGCTGATGCATTTGATGAGATAAGGAAATGGGTTATTGAGTCTTTCAATGCATTGCAAGGGTTCAAAATGCCGGAGATTACCACTAAAGCCAGTCATTCTTACCCGGTTCTATATACTAACAGCGAAGCTGTATCTCAAAGAAGATTATTCACTGGCCTGGTTCTCACCAGTTAGTCCTAGACTTTCTAATGATTGCACCATAATCTATTATACTTTTGCTACTCGTGCTTTTGTTTTTTATTTTTCAAATCCTTACTTATGGTTCACCTTTCAATCTGCATATGCCGTAATTGATTTACAGAAAATATGGAAATTGTTGATGATATATTGACGTTTGAAGAACTACGTTTACACATGACACATCACGGGTGCCATGTCGCTAATGTTTCATCATTGGACTTCTGTTCTAAAAATGGCATTGGTGGGTGTCTAAGAAGTTTGTTGCGACAGTTTCTTTTGGTAGATGTTGATGTAAGTTGGAAAATTAGAAATATGACATTTATTTGGGCCTTTAAACAATGTGCTCACTAACAATAATACTTGTTTTACTCTTGTTCCTAAGGCAGCAGATATTTCCCTTTTAGCATCATGGTATGCCAAGGATGGAAACTGTGAGAAGCCTTTAGTTGTGATTATTGAGGATCTGGAGAGATGTTGCGGTGCTGTCTTGTCAGAGTTAATCATTATGTTGAGGTAAATATCTACACTAGTTCATGGCACACCTTTACCAAGCTTATATTCTCAAATTTCTGACCAAATTAATAATTAGTAAGTATTTCATCTGGAGATATCATGTATTCTGCCTTTATTTCTCAATTCAATAAAGGACCTATCAAATATCTTCTTGAAATGAAATCATCACCAGAATATGTATACACTCATTTAAATATTTAAAGTTCCCTTATACTCTGTCCGATAGGTGTAGGTGCTCAACTATCGTGTTTAGAACAATATATTGTTTACATGACATGGTAGACATAAGACATAATTGATCTGATTGCTCAAATGACGTCTCAACATCTTTTTGTAGTCTATTTCATGCTATGTCATGCATATTTTACCGCATGTCCTTATCCTTCTATCTACCGACAGTGAATGGGCAGTTAAGACCCCAATCATCTTAATAATGGGTGTTGCAACGAATATTGATGCCCCTAGAAACACACTTTCTTCACATGCACTTGGGTGTCTATCTGCAAGTGCATTTGTGTTGAAATCTCCACCTGAGAGGCTGGATTCAGTAATTGAAGCTGTTTTTATCAAGCGTTGGGCTGGCTTCAGTGTTGGTCACATGGTTGCAACTTTCTTAAGGAATTACTTCCTAAGACAAGATGGGACACTAACATCTTTCATTAGAGCTTTGAAGGTCCGTAACCATGTTCCTTAAATATTCCCTTTGGATGGAGCTCTCATAATTTTGACTTGCATTATCTTGTCATGATCTAATTTTATATCAATTAGTATTTGTTAATTATATGATGCAACACTTGCCTTGCAGATTGCCCTTGTTCAACTATTATCCGTGGAGCCTCTCAGTTTTACGTTGAAGAGATTAGTTGATGGAGAAGAAGCTAAGGTGTGAATTTCCTTGCTTTTGCACTGGATTTGTTTCCTCAAGTATTCCTTTGACATGCTGATATGGCTGTTTTATGCATAACCAATGCAATGGTTTTGTCTTTTGATGCTTTTGTTGCAATAGAATCACGGTGAAATGATCCCCACTAACTAAAAGGGATGTTTGAATCAGCTAAACTTGGAAAAGTCACACTAGCTTCTCGCTTGATTATTTCTTTCTTTCCCAAAGCCTTATTTACCCCAAGTACTTATCTTCCAATTGGCCCAAATACTTCATACTTTCTTTTTAGTCATTACTATATTTATTACTTCCTTTGTCCCAAAACCCCATTTCTTTCGACCCCAAGCACTTTTTTCCATTGTGAAAAGTACTGCTCATGCATAGAACCTCTTTTGGAGCCCCTTTCCCTTGCACGGAACACTCCACAATCTCCCTCATCATAAGGCAACCCCAACGGTGCCTTGTTGTGACTGGGAATTTCCACCCGCGCCACCATGTACTGCTGCTGACTGCCAAGATTTGACCAAGTGCCGGCATATAAAGAAATTCTGGCCACTGGAGTTTGTATCAATAGCCATTGTTCAGGTTGCCCAGGCCTTTTTTCTTCATTGTTGACTCAATTTGATCAATTATTTCAGTAGACATAATAGGGATTGCTTTTGGTTGGTCTCAAGGCATTGCGCCTTACTGCTCTGGCACAAATTTTATCCCCTTTAGCCGCAAATATGGTATGTTCTGATGATCCTCCACATATTTTAAGTCTTCCTCCACCTGAATTAAGTGCTCAATCTTCTAGTCCTTCTATTATCTCTACAAACACAACAAGAAATATTACCCCAATTGTTCAAAATCTCTCAGGGAATCTAGTTATCATCAATGAAAAATTGGTTAGGTCACACTAGGCACAACTATAACTCCCGGTCTTCTACTGTTAAGTATGGTTTATGGGCCTAGGAGTTGTTGATCATTTAACAAAAACAGGAAGTAAAATTTTAACAATCGAGAAAGCTGTGCATGGTTTTTCTGATCTGATCTGATTTTAATAAGTTCTGATCTGATCTGATCTGATCTGGTCTGATCTGATCTGATTGGATCTGATTGGATCTGATTTGATCTGATCTGATTGGATCTGATCTGATCTGATTGGATCTGATTTGATCTGATCTGGTCTGATTAATTATGATTTAATTTAAAATTTCAAATTAATAATTTGATTTGACTTTATAATAACGTTTGAAAATTGTATTGATAGTTCATATTATAATATAATCAATATTTTTTATTTAATAATTATTTTTTAATAAAATAAAAATAGTTAATTCATATATCAGAATAATCATTCATATTATAATGTACTAATATTTTTTATTTTATGATTATTTTTTTATATTAGAATATTAATTTAATATTTTAATAATTACTTCATATATAGTCTAGAGCTGGCAAATCGGTCGGTCAGGTCGGGTTCGGTCACTTCAAGTTTGGGTTATTTAGGGTTCGGGTCAATTCGGGTTTGGGTTGAGAACTGTATGTTCATGACCCAGTGTCATCGGGTTCGGGTCGACCAAACGGGTTATGACTTTGGTTTTTTAAATTTTTAAATTCACATTAACAATTACATTTTCTATTAAATAAATTTAAAATATCAAAAAAAAGTATCAAATCTATAAAATTATTTTATTTTAAACTCTAAAGTAGTTTTTAGATATATAAATCAATATAAGGAATTTAAAAATGCTTAAGTTTTGGAAAAATGTAAGATAATTATGCAATATCATTAAAACTTTGTCTGAAAATATAAACTTATACACTAAAAACGAGTAAAAAAAAGTGTATAATTTTGCAAAATTCTTACTTTAGCGGGTCGGTCAGGTCGGGTTCGGTTTCGGTTGGGTTTGACCCATTTTTAGCGGGTCATTTCGGGTTCGGTCAACTTCGGGTTCGGTCATCAAAACCTTTGTTCAAAACCCAGTGTTTTCAGGTCGGGTTTTGGGTCAAAAACAGGTCGGGTCACTTTTTGCCAGGTCTTATTATATACATTAGAATAAATATTTAATTTAGATATACATTAAAAAGTAATTAAATTTAGATATTCAATATATAGAAGAGATAGTATTTTTATTAAAATATCTTATCCTTATAAAAGATCAAAACTTTAGAAACTCAAATTACAAGTAGCAATAAAAACATATTTTAAAAGTAGAATTAGATTGACATTGTTAATGTATTTTAAGACTAATTTTTCTGACGTCTAATAATTAAGGATTACTTTCTCAGTTTTCTATTTAACCTATTTCTAAAGTTTATTCTTTTTCATTTTTAAGAATAATAATAATAATAATAATAATAGTAATAATAATAATAATAATAATAATAATAATAATAATAATAATAATAATAATAATAATTCTTGATGGGATCTGATTTTAATAAGTCCTGATCTGATTGGGTCTGATCTGATTGGATCTGATCTGATTCGATCTGATCTGATTCGATCTGATCTGATTTGATCTGATCTGATCTGGTCTGATCTGATTTTAATAAGAATAAGAAAAAATAAGAAAAAATAAGAAAAAATAAGTTGAACGGAACGGGGCCTAAGTCTATTCTTTTCATTCTTCTTAAACTCAAGCTGAATTCCATTTCTCACCGAATAATCTCCAATGACCATCCTGTACTCATTGCCATTCTTGAACTTCAGCAAAGGTGCTAGTACAAACTTTTCATCTCAGAATCAGCCTGAACTCTAGACATTTTTGATCATCTAGACAGCAGAAAGAAGAAGAAGGTCAGTGAGCCTGCATGTCACTGTTGCTTCGAGAATGAAGAAAAATGAAGAAGCCTGTGATGTAGAAAGAAGAAAACTGTATGACATAACCTGTGACTCCAAGAGGAAGCATGCGACTCAAGGTGGAAGTCTGTGAAAGGCTTCGAAGTAGAAGAAGACTGTTACTATGAATAAAAAAGGTTTGGGAAAACAGTGACTCTCACAAAACCTGTGACTCAACGTGACAGATTGACTGGACTATTGCTGCAATGGTGCACATCGACAGTGTCTGAGTGGCGTTTATGATATGGCCTCTTAATAATGTAACCCTAATCATAGTTGTTAAGGCGACTAGGCGAGTCTTTTGATCTTTTTAAATAATGTAACCCTATTCAGAAAAATAAGTAAATATTTTGATCTTTTTAAACTTTTTAAAAGTGAAATAATATTTGGGCCCAATGCTCTTTTAATAAACAACTAGATTAATAAGTGTAAAGGCCCACTTCTGTTTTAATAAACTCAGCCCAAATTAGTTAACCTAAAATAACTAATGGAGAGTCAGAGAGTCTGAGGGTTTAGAGGAGCCGCTGGAGTCGCTGGATATCTGGGCAGTCGCGACAATGAATCAGCGTCAGCAAGTATGGTATGCTCGATCTTCCTCAGTCTCTCTCTCTCTCTCTCTCTCTCTTTCGTCTTCTTCAGGTCTTCTTCCCCTCCTTCCTCTCTCAACGTCTTCCAGTCATCTTCTCCGGTGTTTGCACAAAAAAAGCTAGGCGAGCAGTTTGGCGTCCATATGACCTCGCCCAGATGCCTAAGCGTCGCCTAGGCGACGCCTTGATAACTATGACCCTAACTTTTAAATATCAAATTAAAAACGTTAATGTTTGCGAGGCACACTGCTCCTGCTTAGGGCTGTGCATCGGTCCAAACCCGGACCGACCCGGACCGGACTGGGACCGAATAATAGTGAAGTAATGGACCGTAGACCGGACCGAAGTAGTGTGAGACCGGACCGGGACCGGACTGAATAAAATTGGACCGGTCCGGACCGGTCCGAATAAGGACCGAATAACAGACTATATGGCTATCAATATGAATACATTCACGAGAACTACACATACTCCATTCTAAAGTCTGTCAATGCTAAAATTGATGCTAAAATTGATATGGTTATGATTCCATTCAACTATACAGAATTATCAATGGTCTAAAAAAAGCTACTATAAATTTTTTTTAGAAGGCTTTGAAAAACTCAGTTTTTTTATTCATCACTAATTTTGACTTATATAATTTAAAGAAATCATAAATTCAATATCAATAATGTAAAAAAAACATGTAAAAAATGTTTGGACGGAGTGGACGAGTGCTGCAATTGGACGACCGACGACTAGACGGAGTGCATACCTGCGGAACCGATGGACTACTGGACGGAGTGCTGCAAATTGCGATTGGACGGCTGCTGACAGTGCTGACTGGAAATAGGAGTGCTGCGTGAGTGCGTGACACCATGACCTGCGTTTCCTTTGAGATTTCTTCCGCCCCAATTATGTGGATATGGCGATTTGCTACTGGACATGTGGAATATTGGACTCAATTGAACTGGACTAAAGTGAATTATTTGGGGTAACTTAAGCCCTAAGCCCATATACTAAGTAACTTAAGTAAATTATAAGCCCAAATTAAATATATATTCGGTCCACCGGTCGGTCCACCGGTCTCACCGGGTTTGGACCGGATCGGACCGGAACCCGGATAAGGGAAATTGATGGACCGGAGACCGGACCGGATTAGGACCGGTCCGGACCGGTCCGGTTTTGGCCGGTGTTCGGGTCGGTCCGGGTTTGGACCGAATAATGCACAGCCCTACTCCTGCGCTTCAAGAGCACCACATAATGTGATGATGTGCAAGTGTGCACACGCCACACGCATCAGGGCCATCACCCGCATCACAGAGCATAATGCCCAGCCTATTGTGCCTCATGTTCATTGCCCCTCAGGCGTGCCTTTCATAACTATTGGCATTCAGGATAAATGATTGGCTCGGGGTATGAATCATTGAATCCAATGGATTGTACAGATTGTTAACATCCTTCTTATCCATCATTTATTCAGCCACCATCACACCATCTCGAGCCCATGATCGTCTTGGTCATCCAAGTTTCAATAAACTATGTCACATCTTGTTCCAAAACATATCAAATGTGTCAAGTTTTAATTGTGAGTCATTCCAATATGGAAAACAATCTAGGGTGTCCTTTTATAATCGAGCCAATGACAGGGTTAATTTCCCTTTTCTGGTGGTTCATAGTGATACTTGGGGACCATGTAGTTTTCCTTTGATCTGGGTTTTGGATATTCTGTAACCTTCATTGATGATTTCTTACTTGGGGGTTTCTACTCAAAAAAGGTTTGAGATGCCTAATGTTTTCCAAAAATTTCTGAGTGAAATAAAGAGTTAGTTCGGAGTCTTCATTAAAACTGTGTAGTGGTTATACTCAAGAGTATTTCTTTTGGGCCCTTAAATAATATTTTGAATATCAAAGGATTTTTTTATGAATCTTCATTTTCTGGAAGACAGGAACTCCACAACAAAATGGAGTTGTTTAACTAAAGAAACGACATCTTGTTCAAATGGCTCACACCATGATGATGCTATTCTTCATGCTTGTTATCTCATAAACCACGTGCCTTCATCTGTTCTCCATAATCAAATACCATATATTCTCCTTTTTCCAAATGCCGCTTTTGAACGCCTCTACAAGGATATTGAGGAAAAAGGCAGTGTTAATCCACTGTTCTGGCTTGCTAAGGTGCGTGAGAGGAAGGCCCGAGATTTGGATCACGTGAGATGCGTGAAGGGCAGCGATGGTAGAGTGTTAGTTGAGACTGCCAAGGTGGCTAAGCGTTGGGGGGAGTACTTTAGTGAACTCTTAAATGCGGGAGGAGACCAGAGGCTAGTTCTTGATGAGTTGGGACAGCCCGGGGCGTCTCGTGTGTATTGCCGGCGCATTTTCGAGGTGGTTTGGGCTCTCCGCGGGATGCGTAGTGGGAGAGCTTTGGGACCAGATGAGATTCCGGTGGAGTTTTGGAAGCATGCGGGTCGTGGTGCGTGGGTTTGGTTAACCAAACTCTTCAATGTTATCCTCCGGACAGCAAGGATGCCTGATGAGTGGAGGGAGAGTCTCTTGGTCCCTCTGTTTAAAGGCAAAGGTGACATTCAGAGCTGCGAGAATTACAGAGGCATCAAACTGCTTAGCCACACCATGAAGGTTTGGGAGCGANCGCGGGATGCGTAGTGGGAGAGCTTTGGGACCAGATGAGATTCCGGTGGAGTTTTGGAAGCATGCGGGTCGTGGTGCGTGGGTTTGGTTAACCAAACTCTTCAATGTTATCCTCCGGACAGCAAGGATGCCTGATGAGTGGAGGGAGAGTCTCTTGGTCCCTCTGTTTAAAGGCAAAGGTGACATTCAGAGCTGCGAGAATTACAGAGGCATCAAACTGCTTAGCCACACCATGAAGGTTTGGGAGCAAATCATTGAGTATAGGGTGCGGAAAGGGGTTTGCATCTCTGAGAACCAGTTTGGTTTCATGCCTGGCAGATCGACTACAGAGGCCATTCATCTCGTGAGGAGGTTAATGGAAGAGTATAGGGCTAGGAAGAAGGACCTTCATATGGTGTTTATTGACCTCGAGAAGGCGTATGATAGGGTGCCAAGCGAGGTCTTATGGAGGTGGCTTGAGGCGGGAGGAGTCCCCATCGTGTACACTCGCGCGATCAAGGATATGTACGATGGGGCTATGACCAAGGTAAGGACTTCCGGGGGCGACTCAGATTCTTTCTTGGTAGGGATGGGGTTGCACCAGGGGTCTGCCCTTAGCCCTTTTTTTGTTCGCCTTGGTGATGGACGTCCTAACTCAAGGTGTTCAAGACGGGGTCCCATGGTGCATGCTTTTCGCGGATGATATTGTGCTTATCGACGACACACGTGAGGGACTAAACGATAAGTTGGAATTATGGCGCCTTGCCCTTGAGACTAAAGGATTCAGAATAAGTAGGAACAAGACTGAATACATGGAGTGTCGTTTCAGCAGCGGGGATACAGAATGAGGTGGAAGTCAGGATTGACTCTCACCTAGTACCTAAGGTAGACAAGTTTCGATATCTTGGCTCGGTAATCCAGGCTGATGGGGAGTTAAATGCAGATGTTGGACATCGTGTTGGAGTGGCTTGGGCCAAATGGCGGTTAGCTTCAGGGGTGTTGTGTGATCCGAAGATTTCTCCTAGAATGAAAGGTAAGTTCTATCGATCCGTAGTTAGACCTGCTATGTTATATGGGGCAGAGTGTTGGGTGGTTAAGAAGACTCATGTGCGTCGTCTGCATGCGGCGGAGATGCGGATGTTTACGATGGATGCGTGGGAAGTCAAGGTTGGATAGGATTTCGAACGAAGTTATCCGACATCAGGTAGGCATGGCACCGGTGGAAGATAAGTTGCGAGAAGAGAGGTTGAGATGGTTTGGCCATGTGAGACGGCGGGATGCTGACGCCCCTGTACGGAGATGCGAGAGAATTACAGTTATCGGTGGAAGTAGGGGAAGGGGTAGACCTAGGAAGAATTGGAAGGCTCGACCTGAATGAGGATATGACCCTAGATAGGAACCTTTGGAAAACTAGGATTATAGTAGCTGGAGCGCGGTGTTGTAGAGGTTGTTTTGTAGTGTGTTGTATTTGTTTGGAATCTTCTGCTATTGCTTGTACTTGTTGCTTGTACTTGGTGCTTTATCTGTGTTATACTGTGTTCCCTTCCATATTTTTGTGCAGGTGGAGCCGGGGGTCTCTTGGAAACAGCCTCCCTACTTTCGAGTAGGGGCAAGGTCTGCGTACACACACCCTCCCAGACCCTACTGTTGTGGGATTCACCTGGGTTGTTGTTGTTGTTGTTTTCCAAATGGACGTCTTTATGTACATAAAATTTTTTGATGTGCATGTTTTGTTTTAGATAATACTTCTTACTGCTATAATTTAGCTACAATATCCAGAAAATGTGTTTGCAGGGTACTCTAGGTTTCAGGGGGGGGGGGTGTTAGTGTACCGATTCACGCTAGTTTTCTGTCTCTCCTGATTTAGTCAACCAACCAAATCCAGGGGTCCTACCCGATGTACTTCCTGTGCCTATGTTCAATACCTACTAACCCAGAAGATCATTCAGTGTTAATCTCTGACCAACCTATCTTAGCTTATCAACGAAGAAATAAACACCTTCTGGACCAATAGAGGATCATAACCAAAAGGATTCACCTTCAGTGTCATTGTTATCCGTGGATTCGGGAGGTACAATGACCTCCAATTTACCCATTGCAAGTTGAATAGCTAATCGATCTTCTAAGAATCCAAATCCTTTATATAGTGTTAACAAGTCCATAAAGTATAGTGTTAACAAGTCCATAAAGAAATCCTTAGTATGTAATTTTGTGTCGTATCACCATTTCTCTTTTCCTTTATTACCACATCTATGTTCCTTCTCTCCTTCTAAAATCCCGGTCACAAAAGTAACACGGACCCTTGACAATCTCTTTGACTCTTTCAGCTGTAGAAATGAATCTACTAGATTTTTGCCAGTGGGAGCTAGACAATTTAAACATTCAAAATATATTTGGAAGGAGTAAGAAGAAACTAGCAAGGGATGATTATTTTGGATAGATAGGGTATTAACTTGGCGTCAATCTAGATTCACATTTGTGTTTCCACTGTTACGTGGTTCTTGCTGATTTCACTTAACTAAGGCCTGTTCCTATTATGAGTAGGTCTGTTTTTGCATATAGGTTGCAAAATTGTTTTCATGCTTGCAATATTTTTTTTTGTAATTCACAACTTTTTGGCTTTGGGGTATCATGGAATAAAGCAAAAAGGCTCTTTAAATTGTTTGCGCTTGTTTGAATATTGAAGTAAGTCAGTAACATTTAGTCAATGCAACTTTTGATGCTCAACATGGCTCATCCGGAAACAGGCACTCCATGTTTTAAACATAGGGGTCATCAGGCTGCGTACATTCGACCCTCCTGACAAAGTGCCACATATGCAGTTATTTTATGTTATTAATATTTATAATAGAGTCAGTTAGGGTCATTTGTTTAACGGGTCAAAAATATTATTTTATATATGTTAGTTACTAAGTAGTAAATAATGTGTAAGTGGGCCTAAATTCTAGGAGTAGTTGCTAAGTAATGTGGTAGTGAGCCTCAAGTCTAGGAATAGTTACTAGCTTATGTGGTACTGTGCCTAAATTCTAGAAATGGGTAGTTATTAACCTTCAATAAATATAGAGGCTCATTATTTATTGTCAAGGAACCAATTCAACCAAAAGCTCAAGCTTGTGGTTGTGAACCAGGAAATGTTTCTTATATTCTAACATTTGTAAAAGTTATCCAGAAAGTAATTCAATGTTTACTGTTGGAGATTCTCCTTGGCCTTATTACTTATATAAGTTTCAGATTCTTGCTCATGTTTTGATTAAGATATTTCTCTTATTATTTTATAAAGTTAGATGCTGATTTCATAATTTAATAAAAACTTTCCCTTATTTATTTTCCTGGCCAATGCTGAGTTCTATCACCCCCCTTACCCTGCAACGGACGGGAGCCTTTGAGGCACTGGGGTATTTTTGTTGTTGTTATGTTATTTGTTTATTTTCTTGAAAAAATAGCTAGATTCTACATCTCACCTTCTTCGGAACTGTGTCAGGGACTATGCGTTGAGGATCTTGCCAAATTCTCAAAAACAATGATCAGACATACTTTTCTGCCACCATCTTACTGCATTAATTCAGGAAATCGGTTAGTTTTACAGCTTATTAATTGGATGCTTTAAAGGCACTTGTACTAAATAGCTCTTTTTTTTTTTCCAGAAATTGTCAGGCAGAACCAGATCTAGATTGTCTGGCAAAGGGGTTGTCAGAGTTGCAGAGACTAAATGATTTATGGAGATCTATGGTAATGGTAAGGTCTTAATTAGGTTTTGATTTTTTTGATATGTAAAACAATGTTTGCTTTAATATTTAAGATGACGTCTGCAAAAAGCTCTTTCCCTATTCTCCATTGCCATCAAATTTACTTCATTTGACATTGGGGCTCCTAGTGATGACCTGATCTGGGGAAGAAAATTGAATAAGTTCTTCTCACATATTTAAAACTCTCCGGGTTGAATGTTTTTTGTTTTTTTTGATGAACTATGTATAGTAAATCAATGTTGGGCATACATTGCTTATAGTAGCCTCAATGCAGATAGTAAATAATTTTTTTATGCAGATAGTAAATAATGAATTTGTGCATATATTTTCTGTAATTTGGGCATGCCAACAATTCTTAAGGTACTTGCCTTGTGTATTTGTGTGAATAAACCAGTATGTTAGTATTTAAAGATGCTTCCTCATTTGGTGTCATAATAGCCACGACTAAAATCTGCAAACCTTTTTCTTCTGAATAATGAAGTGACTAGTAACCATGTTTCAACATAATTTATTCTTCTGCTTTTGGTTTTCTCTAGTGAATGAAAATTGAATGTAAGTACTCCAATATTCTGTTTAAATATGCACTCATATTCTACCTGGTATCTTTTAATATTAAATGCCCTCCTGCGATGCTTGTGTGGTTCAATTTTTACGCTCATCATTTATGCTATTAAATTATTGGAAGAAGATATACTCACTTTTAGCCATTCAACTATTCAATATTTCAATGAAATGGTGGTTAGCTGATGTGTTATAAAAACAATTCTATCTTGTGACTGTTAGTTTGGTACATCTCAGTGTCTGTATGAAGCGGGAAAGCATTGTAATGTTTCACTACTTGATCTGCATTGGGAGCTGCTAAATCCGGAGCTATGCGTAACCATGTTTCTGTCGCATCAGAGAAAAAGGGGAAAAGACATGCAGGCGGGTTTATCAGGATTAGGTCATGCTTCAGAAAAGCACAAGTTCATCGATCAAATCATCCTAAACCTGAGGTAGTACACTAGTGCAGGGATAATTGTCCTACAAAGATTTTTAGAGCATTTCAGTTATTTATAATTACTTAGCTATCAGTGCCAGACTGCCAGTTAATATTCTTCTTTCAAATTTTCTGTTGTCTTTTTCATGTGAATTCTTCTCTTTCCGATTTGCTTTTTCCTTTTTTCAATTTTTTATTTTAAGGATTCTCTGTTATGTCTTTCATATTTACATCTGGTGGTGGCGGTGGTCGGAGGAAGTTAGGATGTTCTACACATATATTATACTATCTATGTTCAATTTTTAGAAAATGGTGATTTACATAAATCAGGTTGGATAATGTTCTCATTTTAGAGAAGTGAACAATTACACTGTTAAATTATAATAATTGCTTATTCTGTTTTATTAAAGTTTCCTCATCACGATTAGCTATATATTATTTGCAGAAAATGTATACATTATGGATAAATAGTTGGAGTGTTAATTAAAAAGCTGAACTCTCTACTTTTGTGATGGCTAGATTTTGAACATAGAACTAAAAACTTTTGTACTCTCCCATTTCGGTTCATTGCCAATGGAGCTAATAGAGTCATCTTTAAAATGTTTCAGCTTCGGGCAAATATTGGAATAAATCAAAATGGAACATTAAACTTCTCTTTCTTTTTACTTTCTATGAAGTTATAGGAAGTAAATGCACCAATGTATTAAAGGTGTAACAGAAACAACTTCTATGTATGGCAGGGGTAAATCTGTGTACATTTTGACCCTCCCTCCTCCCACAATCTAGCAGAATTGAGATCATACTGGATTGTTTGTTGTTTTGGCCAAAAATATTGTTTTGAGATGTGTCATTTAAAGAGGAAAATCAAGAATGCATTCAAAACCAACTTCCACTCTTACTGTTTTTCTTCATCTCAATCTCAACTATCAACTAAAGCAGCTTCTAATATTCCGTGAAAGAATATTCACTCATGGTATTCTAAGCATATAAATTTTGTTTTGCAAAATCTTAGGATGTTTAATGAACTTTTTAATCTAGATGTACCTTAAACAACACTATATGTCTAGGTGGGCGTACTTTTTATTTATTTACTACTTTTGTCCCCAATTTATCTTCACATTTGACTTTGCACATTTTTTAAGATAGTGGATACTGTGTGATATTTATTTCAGAGAAAGAGACTATTTAAACCACATAATCTTTTCTTCTAAAGACATAGAAGATATATTCTACATATGAAAAAGAAAGAATGAAGTTAAAACAGGGACAAAGGGAGTGTTTATTTATGTACTTATTTTAAATTTGAATCCCTTTATACAGCAATTTACCAGCAGCAATGTTAGGCCAGTTGCTTAAAACTTGGGAAATGCTTGTTCAAGGCAACACTGAGGTATGTCCAAAATTTCTTCTTTTTAGCTAAAAGATTAATATAAATTTCCTTCTCCCTTTTCATATGATTATATTATGTTTGCTTTGTTAAGTCCAATGCCAATGGAGCTAAAATAGTCTTTATTGATAATGTTTTCGCTTTGGTCAAATAATGAACTAAATCAAAAATTAAACTTCCCAATTTCCCATGCTTCTCACTTCTTATGAAGTTTTGGGAAGTAAATGCATCAATGCATCAAGGGTCTAACGGAAATAGCCTCTTTGTTTGTTGTAGGGATAAGATTGAGTACATCTCGATCCCCTAGATGGCAAGACTCCATTAAGGCTGGCATTATACTGTGTTTTTGCTTTGTAAACCATCATTTAGCAAAATTTGTAGTCTTCTCAATGTAAATCTCTGGAGACAACCCACCAAAAGAACAACCATTTCCTTCTCATATTAGGATCATTTATCAATTAATTTATTCAATTATGTGTTGAATGCCTGCAGATTAAGTAGTTTCCAAAATATTACCAAAGTGCTAGCATACACCAAATATTTTGATCTACTATCTAAGAAAAGAATAAAATACTTCTTTGATGTTGTACCCCCTGCCTTATCTCCCTTTTCCATTTCCCTCACTATGAATCTTGTCATTATAAAGCACTTTATTCAACAATAAAGGTTATATGTGGACAGTACAGTTTCCTAGGTATAAAATAATAATAGCATTTTGTTTGTCTCACTTCATTTCTCAGGTTCAAACAAAAATAGTCGAACTGCAATCCTTGGTGCAAAATGCAGATAATCTACATTCTAAGAAAGAGTTAACAGATACATCAAAGTATGTATGAAGTATTTACATTTCCTTAACACAACATTATTGGATAGGCATGCCACATCTGTGTGATTCTATTCATTTCTTTGAAGAACTATATAACTTATAAAAGCTACCTTTGTCATTTTAATGAAAGAGACTTGTTTATTTAATTATATTACATCCCTTGTACCATTTAGAGCCTATTCTTTAGGGCTTAAACTTTTAACTTCCAGTTTCTTCAGTTCCTTCCAATTTCTTCCAGTTCTTACAGTTTCTTCCAGTTTCTTCTAGTTTCTTCTAATTTTTTTCATTTTGTTCAAACTCTTTCTACTCCCCAACGAATTACTCTAAAAACAATATGTTTTTAATTTGATTATTATTATTATTATTATTATTATTATTATTATTATTATTATTATTATTATTATTATTATTATTATTATTACAACTCTGATGTTCATAACTACTCCATCTGTCCCCCAGTTTTTGTCCACTTTTGACTTTTGGAACTGTTCATCTAAGCACTTTGACTCATCAAATTCTCTCAATGTGTGAGCCTAAATATAGTCATGTGTGATCTTGTTTGATTTGTCTTAACATATAGATTATTAATATGCAATTCTTATAATTTTTTAATATACAAATTTCAAGATAAAATGGATTAAAGAAGTGCATTGGATAGTGTGTAAAAATGAAAGTGGACAAAAACTGGGGGACGGAGGGAGTATAATTTATAATTTTTTTCATATCACTATTTTTACGATTCACTCATTATTATTTTTTCTTCAACTTTTTAATATGAATAAGATACTTTTTTTGTATATTAATCTACATGATAAAATAGGAAAACATCAATATTTTAAACTATATTAAACAATTATGGATAAAATAGTTACATAGAATGTTTTATTAATCTAACTTTATATAAGACCCATCAGCTTTCCCTTTATTACTCAATTTTTTCTCATTTTTATTTATTTCAAAAATTTATTTTTTTTCATTTTTCTAATTTTTACAAACATATTAAAAGTCAAAATAGTTTAGAGAAAAAGACTAAAACAAGAGTAAAACATAAAAAAATGTACAAAAATAAAAGTTCTATATCTCTATTCCAAAAATAGGACTTACAATGAAAATAAAATGTCAATCATGAAATAAAAAATAGGTTTGATTACATTATGTGACAAGTCTGATATTTAAAACAAAATCTTGTAATATATAAAGTATAATTACAAATATATTATTTTATAAAAAAACTGCATAAATAAATTGAGGTGCAACGTAACCACAATAACTTTTTAAAATTTAACATTTTGATATTTATGCTAACTTTATATTATAATTATTCATTTTTTGCAAAAGTAGCTTTTGTGTATGAAAAATAACAATACTTTTTTTATCTTAAAGGCACTCATTAAGATAACGTGATGATGATGATAATAATAATCATAATAGTTTATAATAAGAATTAGAATGAGAATAATATAAATATACACTAAAATAATTTTTTTAAGATTTTCCAATTTTTTTGAAGTTTTTCCACTTCTTCCCGTCATTCTAGAGGTTAGGTTAAGATGGTTTGGTCATGTGAAAAGGCGTGCACCTGAGCTCTGGGGCGGAGATGCGAGAGGCATTTGGTAGTTGGAGGTTGCGGGGGTAGGGGTAGACCGGTAGACCTAGGAAGAATTGGAAGGAGGTGGTTAGGCAGGACTTAGGACATTTGGCTCTTACCGAGGATATGGCCTTAGATAGAGACGGCTGGAGATCTATGATTAAAGTAGTTGGGTAGTCGTTTAGTCTAGGGTGCTAGTTTTGTTCGTGTTGATTTTGCATTGTGTTGGCTTGACGTATTTTTTCTTCCAGTTAGCTAGGTACCTCATCCCTATGTGTACTCTTTCTTCCACTTTTCTATATTCGTCTAATTGAGCTTGATACATTCTTTTCAGCTTGTAGTGAACCTAATCTGCCTCCGGAAACAAAGTATCCTCTTTAGATTATTAATTAAAATGGTCTGATGAATATGAGAAAGTCAGGGTTTTGATCAATGCCCTGGGTACTTCTTATTGTTGATGTGTCCAACACCCTAGCAATTACTTGGCCCGTCCCTGAGTGTTTGTCCACTTTTGACTTTTGGAACTGTTCATCTAAGCACTTTGACTCATCAAATTCTCTCAATGTGTAAGCCTAAAAATAGTCATGTGTGATCTTGTTTGATTCGCCTTAACATATAGATTATTAATATATAATTTTTATAATTTTTTAATATATAAATTACAAAAGAAGTGCGTTGGATGGTGTGCAAAAATGAAAGTGGACAAACACTCAGGGACGGAGGGAGTATATCTTAGTCCCAGGTGAAGGCTAACCCATTATGCGGCTCACAATGTACTAATGTAAGTATATGCTGTGTGAGGATAAAATTTCATTACTACTTTAGTAATACAATGGAACCTTGGTGCGGTGGTAAAACACTTTCCATCTGAACTCGAGATCATATGTCTTAGCAGCGTTGATACTTGATACCCTCTTATATAATAAAAATATAAGTTAAGGCGGCATACATTCGACCTCGATGCACAAGCCCTTCTCAGACTCAGCATGCATGAACTCATGCACTGTGGTACCTCAAAAAATGTCAAAGGTTCTGCCGGCTTTGGTCCCATTATTTAAGTTTCTGCTTCTCCTGTCTGACCTTCATACTCTTGGTGTGAACACTTATTCTATTTTCCTGTCTAGATTTTGAATGGTTCTAATTTGGTTGTTTCATTGTTTGTGAATTATATGTATGTTTTAAATTTTGCGAAACCATGCTGCCTAATCACTCTAGGACACAGCATTTATTCCAGTTTTGCTAATAAGCTGAAACAGTTTGCTCCTTTTCATCTACCCAGAGCCTGCCTAGGGCCTCTTATACCCAGTTTGGCCCCTAGCTCATAATCTAGAATCGCCAAAAGAAAAAAAACTGTTACTGTGCATGCTCTGAATCCTCAACAAAATGGATTTGTGTACTGTGATTCTTCTTTATCGTGTTGTTTATGCGGCAGAAGGCATATATCTCCGAGAAGAATAAAAAGGGCAAAGGATGAGAGTGCCTTGAATGAGAAAGCTGCACATTTGGTTTGTGACATGATGAGGTAGGGAGGTTGTGTTTGTTACTATGTCAGAAATCAGAATCTTTTGCTGGGTTGGTTTACATTTCTACATCCATTTGTATAATTAGCATTGCACAAAATCACCATAATTGTTTTTTAAACAAAACATGCAAGAGATATCCTCAATATTCAGCAACACTGATCTCTCAAATTCTCTCAGACTTTCAAACAAAAGAACAAGCTAGTATTTGATTCATTTGTGCTTTGCAATACTTGAAACCATCATTTGGCTTCCCTTTTCCTGAGTTTGGCCCTCGATCTGGTTACTCCCTGTTTAATCTGCCAACTGGACTGACAGAAAAAATGACAGATCTAAAGTATAGAAACAGTGTGTTTTTTTTATTGTGGAACTGCTATCCAGAACTATGTTTCCATACATATAAATAGAGGACTAAAAAACACAACCATTACAAATAGACACAACAGTTTCTAACCAACACAACTGTTGGAAACTGTCATAAAACTGCCTAACTGCCTGTCTCTTTTTTTATTTTTAAATTTAAACTTAATTCTGGACTGGAATTAACCAACATTCACCCCCTTGATTCCAGTCCTCATTCCTGCCAAATCTTCAATGCCCATCAGTTGCCTCATCTCGATAAACTTGACCTTCAACAATGCTTTTGTCAAGATATCAGCTTTCTGCTCGTCACCACTTACATGCTCAATCCTTACTAGCTCTTTCTCGACATATTCACGAATGAAATGATATCGAGTGTCAATATGCTTACTTCTCCCATGGAACACTGGATTCTTCATTAACATGATTGCAGTCTTGTTATCAACGTGAATTGTTATGGGTTCCATGCTTTGACCGGTGTTTTCTTCAAGCAAACCTTTTAACCAGACAGCTTGACATGCAGTTGCCGTTGCCGCCATGAACTCAGCCTCACATGAAGATAGTGCAACCGTGTTCTGTTTTTGGCTGCACCATGCTATCGGACCACCCCCATAATAGAAAATCATCCCAGTTGTACTCTTTCCATCTGCCCGATCAGTGGCATGTGAGCTGTCACTATAACCAACCAAACTTGCATCGCCATTCCTCGTGTATCGAATCCCGTAGTTGAATGTACCCTTCAAATATCGCAGCATCTGTTTTACAGCTTGCATATGTGATGTTTTTGGCGACTCCATGAATCGACTGGTTATTCCAATTGCATAACTCATATCTGGCCTTGTATGGGTTAGATATCGAAGACACCCAATTATCCTTCGGTACTCAGTTGCGTCAACAGACTCCAGCTCCTCATCTTTTCTAAGCTTGAGACTTGGATCCATAGGAAATTTTGCAGGGTTACACTCCCACAAGTTTGCATTTTTTAGAACCTTTGTTGCATATCCTGTTTGCTTCAAAGTAATGCCAGTTTTGTCTTGATTCACCTCTATTCCCAAATAGTATGTTAGAAGCCCCAAATTACTCATTTCAAAACAGTTTTTCATTTGTCTTTTGAACCCAACAATCTCATCCTTGCATGGACCTGTAATGATTAGATCATCAACGTATACACCAACTATTAAAGGTCCATTCTTTATGGTTCGCTTGTATACTGCATGTTCACGTGGACAATGCTTGAAACCAAGTTGTTGTAGAGTTGCATTTAGCTTTGAATTCCAGGCTCTTGGGGCTTGCTTCAGGCCATATAAAGCTTTGACCAGTCTGTACACGAGATGTTCCTTTCCTGGCTTCTCGAACCCCTCGGGTTATGATACATATACATCCTCCTCTAAGTCTCCATGAAGGAAAGCCGTCTTCACATCAAGATGGTGAACTTCCCAACCATCTCGTGCAGCTAGGGATAGAAGCAAACAAACTGTTTCCATTCGAGCAACTGGAGCAAACACCTCATCGTAGTCAATACCATGTTTTTGGACATACCCCTTCGCAATGAGTCTCGCGTTGTAGCGAATTATATTATCTTTGGCATCCCTTTTGGCTTTATAAACCCACTTCAGACCAATCGGTTTAACTCCTTTTGGGAGTTCAACCAATTTCCAGGTTCCATTCCTTTCTATAGAGTCCAATTCGTCTTGCATTGCAGCATTCCATTCTTTGCTATCTTTGGCTTCATTAAAGGTACTTGGTTCTTCATTGGATATTAATAGTTCTGCGTCATCAAAGTGAGGTGGATTGAAAGCCTTCTCTTGTATCGATTGAGTTCTTGAATACACATCATTTAGGTGGCGAAATCCTCGAGGGGGTGTATCATCGTAATGTGAACTTGAAATAGGACTTGCACCTGATGTACTAAGATTTTCAAACCCATGCGGGCTGCTTGGAACCGAGGCAGGCGACTTTGGGCTAGACAACGAACAATTCTCCGGTGTGCTAACAGATTCACACTCATTCTGTACGTTTGGAGCAGCCAGGTCTTCAGTGTGATTGGGTGAGGTATTATTGAGTGGGCTGCCACCATTTTGAGTCAATCCTTGACCAGTCACACAAGCTTCATTTTCAACAACAAATTCAACCTGACTTTCATTTCCCTCTGTCTCCAAATCTTTAGCCCAATCCCACGCTTTGTTTTCTTCAAAGTGGACATCCCTGCTAACACATAACCTTTTTGTCTTTGGGTTGTAAAGTCGATATGCTTTGCTTCCTGGTTCACTCCTGAGATGTACCATTGCCTTGCTCCTGTCTGACAGCTTTGTTAATTTGGGTGTTGGTACTTTGACATGCACCTTACATCCAAACACCTTTAGGTAATCCAAATTGGGCTTCTGTCCTTTTAGGGTTTCATATGGGGTCTTCTTTTCTAAAGCTTTTGTCGGGGTTCTGTTCAAGATGTAGACAGCATGTCGTACACCTTCTCCCCACAACCATTGGGGTAAATTCATGGCCTTCAACATAGATCTTGTGGTTCCAAGAACAGTTTGGTTTCGGCGTTCAACCACACCATTCTGTTGTGGCGTATATGGTGCGGTTAAATACCTATTTATACCTTCTTCATTGCAAAGTTGGTAGAGACAAACTCACCACCACGATCAGTTCTCAATGCTTTCACCTTGTAACCACTTTCCAATTCAACTGACTTCTTGAACTTGTTGAATGCCTCACATGCTTGGCCTTTGAACTTGATAACATATACCCACATAAATCTGCTGAAATCATCAACTAGCAATAAAAAGTACCTGTTCCTATATGGTGTACTCGGTGTAATAGGACCACACAGATCAACATGTATCAGTTCAAGGGGCTGCTGTGCTCGATAAGAAATTTGGGATGGGAATGGAAGACGTCGTTGCTTCCCAACGAGACAAGCTTCACACAATTGTTGACTTGTGATTTATGTTTGGCACAACAATCACCAATTTTTCTTTTGATAACTTCCTTATAACATCAAAGTTTAAATGTCCAAGGCGTGCATGCCAAATCCAGGCCGCCTCATCCATCTTTGCAAGTAAACATGTTGGTGGAACTATATGAAGATGTACCTTGTATAGTTGGTTTGGAGACTTTTTCACTTTCATCAATGTTGCTCCTGAACGGTCATATAGCCAAAGAAAACCGTCCTCCATAACAATTTTGCATCCCACCTTGTCAAGTTGGCCCAAACTTAGTATATTATTACATAAGTCTGGAATATAGTAGACGTTGGTGTGAGCCTCTGGTCACCATTCTTACATTGCAAAAGAATAGACCCTCTGCCTTTGATTTCAACTGTTGAACCATCTCCAAACTTCACACGTCCCACTATCTTTTCATCGAGGTTGCTAAAATAACCCCGTTCCCCGGTCATGTGATTGCTAGCACCATTATCTAAATACCACGTGCCTTCCTCGCTTCTCTCTTTGGCATATTCACAAGGAAACACTCTCTCCTCATTCAGCATCACCACATCTTGTACATTCTTTACCATTAGCAAAGTGGGTTCATCCTCCTCCTTTGCAAGATTAACTTCATCATCGGTTCTTCTAGGAGCCCGACACTCGGCGGAGAAATGACCAAGCTTATCACAATTATAACACCGCAGGTTCCTTCGGTCACGTTTACCACGTTGTTCATCCTGTCCAAAACTTCAGTTATTATTTGACGGATTTCGGCCCCCTCGTCCATGCCCGTTAGGTCTGCCACGCCCACGACCTCGGCCACGGTGATCACTAAATCCTGTTCCACGACCCCTGTCGGCCTGCCTTGACTCAGTTTTCTGCCTTTCTTGCCATTCAGCCCTTTTTAACAACAATTGATCTGATGAATGTTTGACTGATCCACCAGGAGTAATCCGTTCCTCATAGGCCTTAAGGCTACCAACAGCTTCCTCAAATGCCATAGTATTCAAGTCTGAATACTGTTCTATTGTGGCAACAATTGGAAGGAACTTGTTTGTGGCAGAATTAAGCAACTTATTCACTTGTTTCTTCTCCTCGATTGTCGATCCAAGTGCCCGAACCTTAGACACGATCTTGCTGATCTTGCTTGCAAAATCATCAATACTCTCACTTTCCTTCATTCTCAGCAGTTCAAACTCTCTGTTTAGAGTTTGGATTCGTGCTTGTTTAACCCGATCGGCTCCAAGATAACGCACCCTAAGGGCATCCCACACGTCTTTGGCCTCTGCATGTCCTGCTACTTGCATCAGAATGTCTTCTGGTAGTGCCTGGAAGATAAAGGCCCTTGCCTTCTTCCGGATCTTGACGTTCACCTCCATCGCATCCGGTGGTTCTATGGCATCCCAAATTCCTTGGGCATCCATAAACAACTGCATCTTGATAGCCCAAGATGTATAATTTGTTGTAGTGAGTACAGGACATTGGTACGTTGTCGAGCCTCCATCTCGAACTGGGGTAACAGCAACAACATCGTTTGTTTTTTTAGTATTGATGGCCTCCATCACAGACTATTTTTTAAAGGTGTATTGCAAGACAACTACTGTTCACAGATCTGTGTTTGATGTTTTTATTTTTACCAGGGCTCTGATGCCAATTGATAGAAATAATGACAGATCTAAAGTATAGAAACAGTGTGTTTTTTTATTGTGGAACTGCTATCCAGAACTATGTTTCCATACATATAAATAGAGGACTAAACAACACAACCATTACAAATAGACACAACAGTTTCTAACCAACTCAACTGTTGGAAACTGTCATAAAACTGCCTGTCTAACTGCCTAACTGCCTGTCTCTTTTTTTATTTTTAAATTTAAACTTAATTCTGGACTGGAATTAACCAACATGGACTAGCTTATCTACAAACAATTTTCCTTTTACAACTGATCCCATCATAATTTTTTTTTTGGTCTAACTAAGGAGTGAGATTGGGCACTGAAAATTCATGGCAAAAGTGGCATAAATTTACTAACCCTGAAATAAATTGTAGAACAAACTGTTTCCATTCATTCAATCAGTGTGGTTTGCTAAAACAGATATTCCACAAATGTATTTAAAATTTAAATATATAGAGAAAGATAACTTAGAGTCTTAGACACATTTATGCACTCCCTTTTCCTATATGTATGGATGCACTTTCATAGTAGCAATGGGAATTTTGTGCTTGCAGAATTTTTGAAAAAACTGAATGAAACCCTCTCCATTCCATAATAAGTCCTGTTTCTCCAAAGTACAACTTTTCAATCTTGGTGAGCTACAAGTCTATAATAATTCAAAATTGTCAAATATAGTTATATTTTCAAGTTCCTTTGTCAGTTTAACTAAATTTAACATATTTAACTTGTTTGGCATAATTCTTTTATTTGAAAATGTTTGATGCAATGAAAATTAACATCTCTTTTCTCCCATTTGACTCTTTTTATGGGACAAAGGGAGTATAACTAATTAGATGGCCTGGTGGTTGGACAAAATTCACGCATTTCACAAGGTAGAATCCCTACATGATAAGCACATATTACGTTATAGACACGTGTTTGTGTATGAGAGGTAGAAAACGAGTACCTTTATAGTGTATCAAGCTTAAACCATAAAACTAACATATTTGGATGGGTAGGAAAGAAAATGGCGGAGTACATATGACGGAAGTTCAAACGTGGGATTTAAAAATAGGGCAATTTGTTTTTATGCACCGATACACATTTTATTTTAGACTCACAAAGCCGTATGTTGGCGAGGGCTCTCATAGACATTGCACAAATCATTTTTGTCTGTTTGAACAAAAGTGTGTGTTGGTAGGAGCAAAAAATGGGAAGTGTGTAACTTAATATACAAGTGGTGTACACAAGGCGTAACCTGAAATATAGCGATGGAATTTTGCTTCAGTGTCGATCATGTTAACTGGAATAAGGCTAACAAAATCTACCAAGGAGTTATTATTTTTACATTTTAAATGAATTAGTGGACCATTTCAATCATGAATAACTGGCATAATCCATTGAAGGTTCTTATTTGTTGTTATGTTTGAAACACATGTTTCATTTATCCTGTTAAACAGGGAATACTTGCAGCCAATTGAGTCTATACCATTTCATGAAATTGTTTGCTTCAAAGATGTTGACAAACTGCAATCAGTTAAGTATCATCATAGAAATTTTATTAGTTGTCTGTTCAAGTTACTGCACAAGTACTGAAGTAATATATTAATATATGTTTCTGGCTGGCAGTAGTTGTTCTAACAGAAGTCTGTTCCTGTTAGTTTCTCTACCTTATATAGATGCATGTACTCCCTTCGTCCCACTAAGATTTTTCCATCTTTGACTTTTCTAGTCAAATATAAAGTCATAAAACACTTTGAGTGATGTATATATAATTATATATATATGTGTGTGTGTGTGTGTGTGTGTATATATATGTATACATACATACATACATACATACACACACACACACACACATACATACATACATACATACATACATACATACATACATACATACATATACTCCCTCCGTCCATAAATAATGTTCGTACTTTCCTTTTCAGTCCGTCCATAAATAATGTTCGTGTTTCCTTTTTTGGAAACTTTTTTATACTAAAAAGACTTAACTACCCCTACCCTTCCACCCTTTTTCCTTTCTTTTTCTTCTTCCTCTCGCCAACCATTCCTCACCCACTTCTCTCTTTCTTTCTTTTTTCTCTCTTCTTCTTCTCTCTTCTTCTTCTCTCATTTCTTTTCTTCCCTGTTCTTTTCATTCGTTCTTCTTCTTCCATTCTTTTTTTTTTCTCCCTTCTGTTTTTCCTTTAGATCTGATACACGATTTTTTTCTTCTTCATCTTCTTCTTCTTTCATTCTTTTTTTCTCCCTTCTGATTTTCCTTCGGATCTGGTACCTAATTTCTTCATCTGCATCTTCTTCTTCTTTCATTCTTTTTTTTCTTCCTTCTGATTTTCCTTCGAATTTGGTACCCGATTTTTTCTTCTTCATCTTCTTCTCCCTTCAGATTTGGTTTAGATCTGAGAAATCTAATTCAAATATGTGAAGGATTTTAGGGATAAAGAAGGATCTTTTTCAAGTTTTCTTCATCTTCGTCTTCTTTCAATCTCCTTTGATTCTTCTACTCGTGGGAATAGGTTGCCGGAATTATGTCGCCGGAATTTCTCCCTGATTTTGGTTGGAATGATACAATTGGGCAGCACACTCCTGCTAGGTTGTCGACGAGATTGCTGGGGCCTGGAGAGAGTGGGAACGGGTGATAGTGATAGGATGTTGGGATAGAAAATTGGGAGGGCATAATTGGGAAGTCAATGTAAAATTTAACATTCCTTAATCTCCGTGCCAAGTCAAAGTCCGAACATTAAAAATGGACGGAGGGAGTATATATATATATATATATATATATATATGTATATGTTTATGTATATGTATATGTATATATATATATATATATATATATCTTTTAACACAATTGACTAGAAAATCACAAGGTGGAAATTTCTTGTTGGATGGAGGGAGTATTTGTTTTCTCATTCCTGTATATGATCTTGGCGAAGGTTTAGTTGAATATTCTGTGCTCAATCTCTGACTCAGTTTTTAAATTTAAAACAATATGAAACTGAATACACCTTTACATTTGGATGACTGAGAGTGTTATTCAAAATTGAAATCAGGCTTTGACAGGAAACCCAAGGAGAAGAATTCAAAGTGATCTTCTTGAGTTCCAAAAAATACTCAAGTGTTGTTGTTGCAGCAAGGGTGGTATTTTGCTGTCACCATCCATGCACGATACTTCAATCATGTAAGATGTTTTTGATATGGATAGCCACAAAATTCTCTAGAAATGTAAATAAAATTAAATTTGTTTTAAATGCCATGGTCAAGTGTTGCATGATCCGAAGTCACATTCTTCATGATTTTTTTTTGCTCAAGCCCTTTAATTGTAATAGTCTCATCCTTGACCTTTCCAATTAAGCATCGCCAATGCTGGATATTATGCCTTCGACTCAGCTGGTTTTTGTTTTGAAGATTTAAACTTTTTCTTGTCATAGGTATATGCTGGCTCAGGAGCATGGGGATCTCATCAACCTTCACGACTGGTTTCAGTCTTTTAAGGCAACCATTTCTTGCCGTAAACAACGATCAAGGCAGCTTCCTTCACCAAAAAAGAGAAAGGTCTCAAGTGTTCCTCAAAACGAATCTGATGCATCAATACAGTATCCTTTTTTTCTTTTCAGAGATGGTGTGGTTTGTGTGTGGTGGTGTGCGGGGGGGGGGGGTAGTTGGATGCCAGAAGAGAAAATAGTGTGCATTGAAAGTTTGTTGCTCATAATTAAGGTACTTAAGGTAATACAAAAAAAAATACAGAGTACTGAGTAAGATGATGTTTGGGGTAGCATATAGCTGTGGATCTCATTGTGATGGGAATTGAGATTTGCATACATTCGTAATCAACATTTTGCATCCTTGACTTAAAGTTGCCTAGAGCAAGGTTTTGTAGGGCCATAATTGAGCTGCAGATTGCAGGCTTACTTCGGGCACCCGGCAAAAGGCGCCCTGATTATGTTCTAAGGGTAGCATTCGGATTGTAACCTTGTGTTTAGGTATTACGTTGTTTAAATGCTTATTTATTTCTGAAATCCGAACCAGTGGTTCTCATTGTGACAGTATAATCCACTACTGCTACTACTGAATTTGGTGTTTCATTATTTCTTTTATGTAAGAAGGCTGCAACATGAAAGGCGTCCGAATAAAAACATTGACGCTGCTGCTTTTTGCACAAAGCTGTGGTGTCCAATAAATTACATATTACTAAACCCCATCCATCATAGTTGGGGTTAGGGTGATGATGATGAATTTACATAGCAACTTCCGATTACCTTCCTATGATAATTTGGTTTATTTACACCGAACTAGGGTTGTAAACGAACCGAATCGAATCGAATATTCATAAAAAATATTCATATTCGTTAAGATGGAGTGATATTCGAATTCGAATTTGGTTCGAATATTTTTTAAGATTCGTATTCGGTTCGTTTAAATATTCGATTCATTTAAATATATTCGGTTCGTTTAAAAATATTCAGTTCATTTAAATATTTTGATTTGTTTAAATATATTCGGTTCGTTTAAAAATATTCAGTTCATTTAAATATTCAATTTGTTTAAATATATTCGATTCGTTTAAAAATATTCAGCTCATTTAGATTTTAAAATATTTTATAACCATTTGATATATATATATATATATATATATATATATATATATATAATTTGTATAATTAGATTTATATTCCGAATATATTTGTCAAACTCAAGAATCGAATACCCTTGATTCATATTCGTATTCGATAAGGATTCGAATATTTATTCAGATTCGTATTCGTACTCGGATTTGAAAAAATCGAATACGAATCACCTTAAACGAATACGAATCACGAATCGAACAAAAAATATTCGATTCATTTACAACCCTACACTGAACTCCCTTACGGAGTTAAGTGTTGGATTAAACATATCTATGTGTGCTGTTTTAAATATTTGTTTATTACCGAGTACTCTATTATTGATGGATACAGGCCGGACGTCCGAGAATTACTCCGTAATAGACACTGGGGTCTATTGTCCAGAACTTGGAAGGTTGGTGGACTGAGGTCAATAGAATCTCTCTTTACCGTAAAACTTCGAATACCTATACCATATCTCCTGTTGTACATAAACAATAAAACTCATTTTTGAACAAAATATTTATTTTTGAGTATGTAGTACATATTTTCGTACATAATTCAATTTTAGAAAAAGAAATCATACCAAACAGAAGTAAAATATACTCCCTTAGTCCAAATTTAATCTTCGAACTTTCCTTTTTGCTCTGTCCACAAATAATCTTCTTATTTTCTTACTCCCTCCGTCCTAAAATTAATTTCTCAGTTTGACTTTTGCAGTCAAACTTTTTAAACTTTGACCGTAAATTAAGAAAAAAATACATTGAATTTTCATATAAATTTATTAGGATTAGATTCATTTTGGAATATAGTTTTAAAATATATAATTTTTATAAAGTATATTTATATAAAAATTGAGATATTGATGGTCAAAGTGTCGCATTGGAGACCGTGAAAAGTCAAATGAGAAGTTAATTTTAGGACGGAGGGAGTATTTGGTACTCCATCTATCCCATTTTATAACGCCTGTTTCGGTTTACGATGTTGATTGAAATTATTTTGAAATCATTTTAAGTGACAAATGGTGTATAGTTAAAAAATAAAAATTACATATTAAAATACTATATCAAAAAATCTATAAAATTAGTAGTGACAATAGAACTTTATTTTATCAAATTGCTAATGAAAATAGAGAAAGAAAGTGAATGAAGTTTGACTCTGTGAATAGTGAACATGCATTATAATTTGGGGCAGAGAGAGTAAATTTTTATATGTAAAATGTATTTAATACCTTTCAAAGTTATAAACCATCCATTTTATGTTCAAATACTTAGGGGCTGTTTGATTCAACCTCTTAATGGTTCAGATGTCTGAATGATTCAGCACTTAATGATTGAGACTGTTTGTATCAGCCTCTTAATGGTTCAGATATCTGAATGGTTAAGAGATTTGCCTCTGAATGGTTAATTATTATACAGAGTCTGAATGGTTAAGAGCTCTTATCTGAATTGATCAGACATTTGCCTCTGAATAGTTAAGTAATATATTAGCTCTTAATGGTTCAGACCTCTTACTGGTTCAGCACTTAATGGTTCAGACCTCTTACTGATTCAGCACTTACCTATTCAGAAGTTGCCAAACAGCCCTTTAGAAAAGGAGAAAGAATCATCAAGGGATTAAGATTCGGGCTTAAACGAGCTTCCGGGAGGTTAAAATCAGTGTTAGGGAGCAAAATGGATCAATTCAGGACAAAACTAGGCCCAAAGTTGCGAAAGATTGCGAAGGAGGCAAGAAGCTCTGGATTCGAGTCCTGGCGTCCAAAGTTGGTGAACAGCGATCAGCGATTGGTCCGAACACGTAATATGAGTACGGGCGTCCAAAGTTGGATGCCTAGAAGAGCTGGACGCCCAAGTGACCAGGGATGACATGTTTTTGCCACGCGGCGCGATGCTAATTGACGGAACACGTAATTCGGGTACGAGCGGCCAAAGTTGTGTAAGTTCGTGGAGGCGCAGCGGAAAACACCAATTAAGAGCTATGCAAACAAATCAACTAGCTATGCTGCAGAGAAGACGCTGCAGCACTGTCACAGTAACAGATGACGGACAGTGTGCTATTACACTTCTCTGTCACAAGCACACACAGAAGCAGATGATGCAGAGAGCATTACAGCGCCTACTGGACAGAATGCTGTAACTATAAACAGCGTAAAAAATAACACCAGATATGTTTACGCAGTTCGGAGCAAATTCTCCTAGTCTGTGGGGCCCACGTCCGTGTAATAGCCCTCCACTAAATCACTAGATGCAAGTTACACCGGTACATAACAACATGATGAGACACCCTTCTCTAAATTGCTATGACAAAACTTCTAATCTAGGATTTCTAACCCGAACTCTGTTCAGATCCGCTTCGGCTATCACATCTCCATCGAGATCATGAGGACAAATGTGTTGGCAGCCCACTCGTTCAGCTCTTGTTCATCTTCTGGACGTCACGATCTGTTTTTCACTCTAGGACTCCTTCTTCATGTAGATCGTAACCTTCTTCACGCATGGGAAGCTCCGGGTCGCGACGGGAATACTCTACATCAACGTATATTCTGTATTTTCCCTCTCAATCGCTCCAAGTAATTCCCAGGGACCAGCTGCGTTTTTATAGACTCCTCTTAACACAATCCTAGTAGGAATATGATAGTAGAAGTTGGCTTGAACTCTACTTCCTTAATCTTGATCCACAAGTAGCCTAAAAAGATGGGATTCCTTAGTATGTACAGCTGGAGTTATTATCATGTAATCACAACCCCAATAGGTCTCTAATTCAGATTGCAGCTTAAAATCTCGTGCTCAGACCTCTGATCCCGCACACTGTGTTGCAGCATCGTGCTGTAGCATCTTCTACGTCAACCTCGAAAACTGCAGCAGCTCTAGAATTCTAAATAAAATAAACCTCTTCTAACAAATAGAGGTTTCTACCTAGTAAAACATCTAACACATATGGGATTCTATTTTGCTAAAAGATTAGCCAATATCATGGAACTAACAATCTCCCCCTTTGGCAATTTTTTGGCAAAATTCATTGTGCACCATGCGCATAAAAGATTAAAGCATCTTTTAAGAACTAAGCCTTTTCTCCCCCTTTTTGACATAAAATATGCCAAATTTATTTAGGGTAAAAAAAAAGTAATACCAAGTTCTTTTAAGAGCATACAACAATAACAAGCGCAAAACAAAACAAAAAAAACTACCATTACGATCCATGCACGTACTTCCAATTTGAATCTGCTAGAGCTTCATCCTTTTCTGTAATTTACTCCCCCTCAGGATTTGCATCAATACCACATCTTGCTTCAAAAAGTGTGCTAACTCTTTAAGAGATCATTATGAATGTTTGCAACGAACCACCCAAAGATCAAGCTAATAACTTAAGCTTAACCGCCCTGATACCAATTGTAAGTTCGTGGAGGCGCAGCGGAAAACACCAATTAAGAGCTATGCAAACAAATCAACGAGCTATGCTACAGAGAAGACGCTACAACACTGTCACAGTAACAGATGACGGACAGTGTGCTATTACACTTCTCTGTCACAAGCACACACAGAAGCAGATGATGCAGAGAGCGTTACAGCGCCTACTGGACAGAATGCTGTAACTGTAAAAAGCGTAAAAAATAACACCAGATATGTTTACGCAGTTCGGAGCAAATTCTCCTAGTCTGCGGGGCTCACGTCCGTGTAATAGCCCTCCACTAATTCACTAGATGCAAGTTACACCGGTACATAACAACATGATGAGACAAGTTGGACGGCCAGAGGGTTGGACGCCCGCGGTTATGGTCCTATAATAACGATATGATTTTGGTCCATTTCATGCACCATTCACGCCCTTTCAAAACCCAATTTTGGGTTTCACTCTCACAATACTTTGTATATTAGTTTTAGTAGTAGTTTTGAAGTAATTTTGGAGGTTTTGACTATAGATCGGTTCTGTTTCGCTAAATTGGAGTACCGTAAGTTTTCTTATTTAATAAAATGATGTTTTAATTTATGTTTGCATAGTATGAGTTAGGGTTCGGACCCCTAGGTCCGGACTTGTTTGGTTGTATACTTTGAGTGTTAAATAAATGTTGGAATGATTACTCTATTATTCTTGCTATATTTGGTTAATTAATATCGAAGATTTAATTATCTATTTATTGAGGAAATATTATATGTCGAAAGGCTATCATATTCAAGGCAACAGATTAAGTACAAAACCTAGAAATAGGTAAGTAATAATAGAAATAGTTTTATTCCAATTATTAATTAAATATGATAAAGTATATTCAAATGATGTTCTGACCCTAGGTTCAGATATGAACTTATACTATGTGAAATTTATTTATTATTGTTATGCTCTGCTTCTATTATTCGTATCGAGAAGACTTTCATGAAACTGTTCAAGCCTTCGCCTAATTAGAGAAGTTAACTAATTCCCTTCGCCCACTCCTCGAGAGACACGACACTCGGAGAGAAAACTAACCCTTTACTAGGAAGGTTTAGTACCTGAAAAACTATAAACTATCAGTTGTTTTCCACGATTTCTATAGAATAGGAGATATAGCACTCGTAGGCGTCATTAGGTATAAGCATATCATGCGAAATCAATCACACTACTCTTATGCGCCTAACACTCAAGGACCCAAAAGGGTTTGGGTACCTAAATCTCTTTGATTTGGTATGTAGGTGTGCTTGAAGACATCAATTGTACTTTGGTACCTTGATAGCGAATACTCCAAGCACATGATCTGAGATGCACCCAAGATTTTGCAAATAAGACCCACCAAAGGAGGAAATGTCATTTTTTGTGACAATAATAAATGAAAGATAATCGGCATTAGTTCGGTTGGTAAAAATGAACCTCCTTTATTGATAATGTTTTATTTGTTAAGGTTCATAAGTACAATCTCTTAAGCAAAATTCAATTGTGTGACAAGGAAAATCGTGTGACTTTTGATTCAAAATCATGCATAGTGGAATGCCTTAGTGACAATAAGGTTATTCTACGCGGTGATAGAATCGATAACATTTACATGGTTGACCTTGATAATACTCCATCCAACTTTGCCAAATGCCTCATGAGTAAAGAGGATGATATGTGGCTATGACATCAAAGAGTAGCTCATGTTAACATAAACTTTTTGAATAAATTGGTTTCACAAGACTTAGTAGTAGGGCTCCCTAAACTTAAGTTTGAGAAGGACAACATTTGTGATTCATAAGGGCCTCTTTTAAATCGAAAAATGTTGTGTCTACAACAAGGCCCCTACAACTCTTACACATGGATCTCTTTGGACCATCAAGAACAAAAATTTTCGGTGGCAACTATTTTTCCTTTGTGATTGTTGATGACTATTCTAGATTCACATGGACATTATTTCTAAGTCATAAAAGTGAGGCGTTTCATGTTTTCAAAACTTTTCTTAAAAAGGTTTAAAATGAAAAGAATTTTTCTATAGTAGCCATAAAAAGCTATCATGGTGGAGAGTTTGAACGAAATCTCTTTTCCAAGTTTTATGACAAACTTAACATCAAGCACAACTTCTTCGCTCCACGTACACTGTTAGAATAAGTGCCCTTCACTAGAGGGGGGGGGGTGAATAGTGAGGCCCGAGAATGTTTATAACTTTTCGCAGAATAAAAATTGCAGAGATAAAGTAAAGAGCAGAATAAAAAAGCGCAAGGACAGAACACACAAATTCTACCCTGGTTCACCTCAACGTGTGGCTAGCCTAGCCTCCCAAGAGACTCTCGAGCTACACTACTTCCGTTAAGCTTACAGGTGCTTAACAACCGTTACAACATGAGAACTCGAGTCCCACAAGCATCAATACACTTGCTCGGAGATACCACTCTCCAAGACTTGAACCCGAAGGAATATGCCCTTCCTTCGTACAACCAAGGGAACAAACCTCCCTTAAAGTGTTCACAACACTTAACCGCTCAAGAATAAAAACTCTCTTAAAGAGTAGAATATGAGTAAACTAATTTTGATCAAGAACACACTCAATTGCTCAAAAAATGGCTCTAAAAGCTATGTAAAAAGTTTATAGAATGATGCAATGTAAAACTATGAAATGTGTAAGGAATGGTTGTGAAAATTAGTAGATCCAAAAGACCCTTATTTATACTAAAAAATGATGTGTAACGGATGGGAGTTGATTGGGGTTTAATGCCATGATTTGTGGAAATCAAATCAAAGTTAGTCTACAGAATTTTAGCCTAACGTCGCTGTTCATATAGTGAACATTGTTGTTTTGGCTTTGACTTTCCTTTAAAAATGGATAACAGTCATCAAAACATCGATGTCTAGAAGTCTACATCGATGTTGGGGTGATTGACTTTCAAAAATGGAAAGATTTTGTCATAAATAGCCCAACGGTCATTTGAAAACATCGCTGTTCACAATTGAACATTGCTGTTCAAAAACCTACTGCCAAGAACTCTGAATGCCAACATCGTTGTTGAGAATTTCGACATCCCGGTTGGGCTGGTTCTCCAGAACCATGGTTTGGCAGCCAACGCCGAAAAATGATGTCAAAAACTAAAGTTCTCCAAAACGAAAACCAAGTGTTGTAAACTTTCATATAACGTATTTTATGTAAAACCCAAGTATAAAAACTTAAACCGCGTCATTAAGGTAAAAACCACGACTAGCCAAGTTTATGCCGTTTCACATGGTTTTCAACAAAAGACCTAAACGAAAGGTGGTTTTTAAAACGCTTTTGTTGGAGAACTATTTGGATATGCCCAGAAATAAAAACAAATCATAAAATCTTAAAAACCACTTGATTGATTTGGATGCCAAAGACCAACACCGATAACTAGTGCCGAATGCCGATAACCAAAGCCGGAAAACAAAGGTTATAGTTTTTGAAAACTAATCATTTAGAAAATCTTTAAATGTGCTTAGAAGCAAAAAAATAAAAAAACCCAAAAACATTTGGCTAAAATCAATGCCAATAACCAATGCCGAAAATTGAACGCCATAGTCGAACGCCAATAACCGATGGTTATGGTTTTGGTTGGGCAAGAACCAGATCTTTTAGAAACTTAAAATCATTTATGAAAAATTAATTTGATGCATGAAAAACATATTTTGTTCTGAGCCATGACTTAGAGAAATTGAATGAGCTTTTTACAATCAAAATTTAAGTCTTTAGAAAACGTCTTCAAAACGCCAATGTCTCCATCTTTAGAAACATCAATGCCTTTCTTGTGCTTTTTGTTCATTCAAAGAAATTTTACTTTCTCTTTGAATCTTTTCATGTTGTTCCATGTTCCTGACGGTTTGTCAATATCAAAACCTAAACGGAAACAACCATTGTCATTAGCATAACGTCAAAGTGAAAATGTTTTCCAAAATACACCACAACAAAATTGAGTGGTGGAGCGTTAAAATTGATGTCTCAAGGATATGGACAAAACTATGCTCGATGAGGCTAAAAAACCCGAGTATTTTTTGGTGGATCCCGTGAGTATATCACGAGCTATGTGTTAAACCGAGCCATCAATAGACCGATACTCATGAAAAACCCATATGAGTTATACAAAGGAATAAAGCCAATTCTCTCCCATCTTTGAGTCTTTGGTTACAATTTTTTTTCACAATAATAAGAAAGATAACTTGGGAAAATTTGATGCAAAGTCGGATGAAGGAATTTTTCTTGGTTATCCGTTACGTAGTAAGGTTTATAGAGTCTTCAACAAATACACTTTAACCATTGAGGAATTAGCTCACATTTTCTTTGCCAAGAATGATACTCGCTTGGCGAGAAATGATTTTTGTGATGTGCAGATTCTTTGGAGAAAATCTATCTCGAAGACAAAGAATATGAAGAAGAAGAGAGTCCAAATGAAGTTAAAGACAAAGAAACGGAGTGACCTTTTAACGACGAACAACCAGAAGAAGAAGCACAAATGTTGACGGCTTGGAAAACCTCCAAACATCACCCTCTTGATAAGGTAATCAATGACATTCACTGCGGGGTAAGTACCCGTAACTGTCTAAGGGACAATGTAGGACATATATCTTTTGTTTCTCAAATTGAACCTACAACCATTTTGGAAGAAATTAATGATGAACATTGGACCTTGATAATGCAAGACGAGCCTAACCAATTCAAACATAACGATGTATGGGAATTGGTTTCAAGACCCGATGATCATACCATAATTGGTACGAAATGGGTGTTCCGTAACAAACTCGACAAAAATGGAATATTCCCTAGAAAGAAAGCTAGGCTCGTAGCTAATGGCTACAATCAAGAAGAATGCATTGATTTTGAAGAAACCTATGCACTGGTACCAAGTTCAGAAGCTATTCGTTTATTACATGCCTTTGGTTCATCTCTAGATTTTAAACTATACCAAATGGAAGTTAAGAGTGCCTTCCTCAATGGTTTTGTTCAAGAGTAAGTGTATGTTAATCAACCCTAGGATTTGAAAACTTTGAGCGCCCAGACTATGGCCCCGTTCCGTTCAACTTAATTTTTTTGTTTTTTTCATATCTTATTAAAATCAGATCAGATCAGATTAGATCCAATCCGATCCAATTAGATCAAATCAGATCCAACCAGATCAGATCCAATCAAATCCAACAAGATCAGATCAAATCACATCCTATCAAATAAGACCAGATTAAATCTAATCAAGAATTATTATTATTATTATTATTATTATTATTATTATTATTATTATTATTATTATTATTATTATTATTATTATTATTATTATTATTATTATTCTTAAAAATTAAAAGGAATAACTTTAGAAACAAGTTAAATAGAAAACTGAGAAAGTAATCCTTAATTATTAGACGTCAGAAAAATTATTTTTAAAATACTTTAACAGTGTCAATCTAATTCTACTTTTAAAATATATTTTTATTGCTACCTGTAATTTGAGTTTTTAAAGTTTTGATCTTTTACTACATCGAGTTGATCAACTCTGATCATGACTTAAATAAAATAAACATTTGATATTCATATACATAGTATATTTTAGTGTAACTGAAATAACTATTATATCTATGGTGCTATATGAATTGTAAAAAAAGTTTCGTAGTGTAAAGCAAACGCTGATAATTTATAAGGATGAGATATTTTAATAAAAATATTATCTCTTATCTATATTGATTGTCTAAATTTAATTATTTTTTAATGTATATATGAATTAAATATTTATTCTAATGTATATTTGAACTAATTATTAAAATATTAAATGAATATTCTTATTTCATAAAAAATAATCATAAAATAAAAAATATTATTACATTATAATATGAATGATTATTCTAATATATGAATTAATTAATTTTATTTCGTTAAAAATAATCATAAAATAAAAAATATTGATTATATTATAATATGAATTATCATTACAGTTTTCAAACGTTATTATAAAGTCAAATCAAATCATTGATTTGAATTTTCAATCAAATCATAATTAATCAGATGAGACCAGATCAGATCCAATTAGATCAGACTAAATCATATCCAATCAGATCAGACCAAATCAGATCCAATCAGATCAGATCGAATAAGATTAGATCTAATTAGATCAGACAGATCAGATCAGATCCAATCAGATCAGATCAGAACTACAAAAAATCAGATCAGATCAGAACTACAAAAAATCAGATCAGATCAAAAAAATAAGTTGAATGGAACGGAGCCTATATCTTCACGCTCAAGAAAACACTCTACGATCTCAAACAAGCACCTCATGCTTGGTATTAGTAGTTGAGCAAATTTATTTTAGACAATGATTTCCAAAGAAGGAAAGTTGAAATTCTCTTGGTACAAGTTTACGTAGATGATATTATTTTAGGTGCTACTAACGACTCTTTGTGCAAGGAGTTTTCAAAACTTATGACCAACAAACTCAAGATGTATATGATGGGCGAGCTTAACTACTTCTTGGGCATACAAGTCAAACAAATGAAGGAAGGTACTTTCATTTGTCAAACCAAATATTATAAGGAGTTGCTAAAACGGTTTGAAATGGAAAACACCAAAGCCATGGCTACACCGAGAACATAGACAAGGATGAAAATGGTAAGGAAGTAGATGTTAAAAAGTATTGAGGTATGATCGGATCCCTTCTTTATCTTACCGCTAGTAGACCAGATATCATGTTTAGTATTTGTCTATGTGTAAGGTACCAATCTTTTCCAAAAGAATAACATTTAACAGCGGTGAAACGGATTATAAAATATCTTGTTAGAACTATAAACGTTGGACTGTGTTATCCTAAATGGTCGTCATGTATTCTCGTTGGCAATTACGACTCGAACTTTGCCGGTTGTAAACTTGACCACAAAAGCATGAGTGCGGTTTGTCACTTGCTTAGTAGTTCATCGGTCTCATGGTTTAGTAAGAAACAAGTTAGTGTTGCGGTATCCACAACTGAAGCGGAGTACGTTCCCGCGAGGAGTTGTTGCGCTCAAATCCTTTGGATGAAACAACTTGTGGTTTATGGTCATCATGTCCCTTTTCGATGTGATAATACTATTGCAACAAGCTTGATGAAGAATCCTTTTCTTCATTCAAGGACGAAAAACATTGACATTAAGCATCATTTCATAAGAGATCATGTTCTCAAAGGTGACGTCGAAATTGAGTTCGTGGAAACAAAATATCAGTTAGCCGACATTTTCACAAAATCTTTAGAGAAAGAAACGTTTTTTCACATTCAAAGTGAACTCAGAATTCTCGATTCCACAATGATCTAAATTGTGCATTTTACTGATATTTTAGTAACTCGTTTTAAATTCTTTTTTGCAAGTCTCTCTTAGGCTTAAAAAATGGCGTTAAAGTCAGGGGATGTGAAAAATCAATTTACAAGTTGGCAAAAATCAATTCTTAGCTTCAGGGCAAAACTGGGCAATTTAGCACTGGATGAGGTTAGCCTTAGTTTGCTAAGCCTCGTGTTTTGATGTTAACAAATAATACAAGAGCTAACGTTATTTAAGTGTTTGAGGTACAACAAGACTCCTTTAAAATTCAGTTCTCAAAAATGAAGTCGAAACACTAAACTAGTTGGAAACCATTGTAAGGATATGATTTTATATACCTCTTATGATTATTTTCAAACATCCAAAAGGTTTTAAACAAAATTGGAAACGGTTTGGATAAAAATGAAAAAAAATGTTATAAATCAGACTACTGCGCCAAAGACAACTAAGTATGTTTGCATAAAACAACTACTATTATGTGTTGTATTTTTAAAATGTAAACAACATTATTTGTTGTATTTCATACAACTGTTTGTTTAAATTGTCTAACGTTTATTAACAATACAGGTTTGTGTAGTTGTTCTTTAAAGATTTAAAAAACTGTTTAAATACATTGTAAAGCGTTTTGAAAGACTACTATATTTCAATTTACAATTATATTTAATAATTAAAATTTATTTCAATTTTAAAATATTGATCATGAAACAAAAATAAATTCCAAAATGTACAATATATTGAATAATATCCAAATACATACAACCCAAACTCTTAATAGCATCCAATAATTTAATATTTACATAATTAAAATCACATTTTAATTGTCCATTGAGCATGCCTAATTTAGTTATTTGTCCCCTCAATAACATCCAGCATTGAATCAGGGGAATATCGACCTTCAATTCTTGACGCCGTTGTGACCATGATAATCTGCAAGCAAAACATATACAGACCTATAGTGAGTTGAATCACCAAAAGATTAACCTAACCGAGGAAAGAAAAGAAAAAAACTCACATGGAACCTGAGCTGCTGCGCCAATTGTTTTGAAAAGAGACATTGCAGACATTGAAGGGCAATGAATTTGACTTGCAGAAGCAATTAGAGTACATTGCAGACATTTGATTACTACCTCTTTTGATTTAATGTAATTAAAAGTCTATGCCCCTTCCGCATAAAAAGGCAATGCACTATAGAAAATCTCATTTTGATGAAATTGAGTTGCACGAGCAATTAGAGTAAATGTGTGTAATCAAATGTTCCTGGTCCATGCTAAGCGATACATGTATTATATATATGTTAATCAAATGTATAAGGAGAGACTCACATTTGAGTTGCTATCAACTTTGATATCTCTCCTTTCTTTGACCCTGATGAGGTTATGGCCTGTGAAATTTACAATAGAAGATATTACCTATGAGTATGCTAAAACACACACATGACCTTAAAATCTCAAAATTCACACATTTACTTGTAATATGTATGCGGCATTAAGAAAAGCCTAATGAGAAAAGCTTTTGCTTGCCTAAAAACAACCACAATAACAATTATGTTGATTTCATCATTATGTGAAAACAAAGCCAAACTTAACCTAAAACCCACACTCCTAATTATTCACATTCGTGCAAAAGTCGAGCATGTACGTTAGCCACAACAACCTCAGCTTCACCAGTGTCTGATCCTCAGCTACACTATTGTAATTGCTCTAGTCATAATTCTAGATCAACCCCCAAAAATAAGAAGAATGAATGCTCTAACCTGGTTAATTCCAGACTTCAACGCTCACTGTGAATAGTGCGCCGAATTCAGAAACATTGCTCAAATGGAAAGCTTCTTCGTATGGAATTGCAATCCAACTTTAGACCTTGAACAACAACCCAGGTCGCTCATAAACCCCCAGAAATTGGCCTTTGATTGATCATAAATCAAAGTAAAAACCGATGTCCATGGTCACCGAATGAACAAGGACCACGAAGGGGTTACCTTCAGTTCGCCAAAGTCTAGCTCCAAAATAGGAAAATTGAGTTTAAAGTAAACAGCATTTGCTTGAGATAAGCTCAAATCTCAAAAAATCACAAGAAAATAGCAACGAAATAAAAAATAGAAGAAAAAGGGGTGAATCGGAAAAAGGTGTTCAACAACCGTTGCGTTCTTCTGCTCGAGTCCATCGCCGGAACAGTGGAGGTCATTCCCTGTCACCGCCGGTCGCTGCCTCTGTCACCGTATATGCCAAATCGCCGGAATTTCGCCGCTGTGGGTTTGCACCACTGCGTTCGCTGAGGGTCGCCGGGGATTGCTGTCGCCGATTGGGGAGAATTACATATCTTCTATTTTTATCTTTTTAGTTATCTTTTATAAATTTGGATTACGAATTCTGAAAGAAAAATGTATTTAGTTCAGATATAAAAATTTTATAATTGGATTATCAAATCACATACAATTTGGTTAATTATGTTAAAATCGAGTGAAATTAAATATAATTAGATAAAATTTGAGTGAAATTAAATGCAATTCAAAGCAAATGTTTGGCCAATCATACAATATTGCATGAGAGGGGGTGAAAAAAATATTTTTAACCGTGCTTTGGTGTGTACGGATTTTAAAACGTAAGTCATAATGTTTATTTTTATACCAATTTATTAAAAAAGGAAAAATTATCCAAAATAATCCCAACTTTACCCGGTCTTTCAAAAATAATCCAACTTTTCACTATGATGTATAATAATCCCAACTTTACTGAAATTTGCCAGTTTTGGGTCGCCGTTAAGTTTCTAACGGAGGGTTAACGGAAATGCCCATTTTAGGCAACAAAATGAAAGTTGAGATTATTTTTGATGAATTTTCATTTTTTTTATTTTTTAAAACTTTTCAACTAAATTTTTTAAATTACTTTCTACCTCCATCATCATTTCTTTTTCCTTTTTTAAAAGATTAGTCTTAGTTTAAAAAATAAAAATAATAGATATAAAAAATGAAAAAAATGAGAAATGTAATTAAAATGATACAAAAATAATAAAATAAATAAGGTAATCAATGGAAACTAGCTTGAAATTGGTAAAAGTAAAATAAAAAATACGAGTGGGTTTAATATTTTACGCATTATACAAAGTATTAACATATCACTTCTTACTTTTTAGAAAAAATTATCTACAATAATTCCAACTTTACCGGACGGCTTGTTCTTTTAAAAAATAAGTTGTATTGATTACCAGTTTCTGTTTAATTTCTATAAATTCATTTTACTTCTTACCAGTTTCTGTTTAATTTCTATTGATTACATTATTTATTTGATTAATTTTGTATGGTTTTAGTTATTTTTCTCATTTTCATTATTTTTTTATATCTTTTTTTTTTAAGGTAAGAATAATCTTTAAAAAAGAAAAAGAAATGGAGGTTGAAAGGAATTCAAAAAATTTAAATAAAAATTTCAAAAAAAATAAAAAACAAAAATTCATCAAAAATAATCCCAACTTTCATTTTGTTGCCTAAAACGGGCATTTCGTTAACCCTCCGTTAGAAACTTAACGGTGACCCAAAACTGGCAAATTTTAATAAAGTTTGGATTATTATGCATCACAGTGAAAGGTGGAATTATTTTTTAAAGATCGGGTAAAGTTGGGATTATTTTGGGTAATTTTTCCATTAAAAAATTAAAACATATGAAATTTTAGATTTGTTTAGATATGATAATTCATGTTGGACATAAGAAGTAAGTAAAAAAGTATACAACTAGTTCAAATGGTAAAATAAAAATTTGAAATCAAATGTAATTTTTTTTTACTAAACATAATATGTTTATTGTGAGGCAAAATCAATTTCGGATATAATTGGTTTCGGGCCTTATCAGTTTCGAATCTTACCGGTTCCGGGTCTTATCAATTTTGGATTTAACCGGTTTCTGATTTAATCGATTTCAGATCAAATCGGTTTCAGTTAGTTCGGATCATTTCGATTATTTGATAGTAAATCAGATCTGTTATGTACAAATGTCTTTTGATGTTCTCCATGTCTAAGTTAGACTTTTGATTTTCCCCTTTGTAAGCCTATATATAGAGGCTCCATATGTTGAAATGTGAGATTCATATCTTTAGTCTCTCATTGCATTCTTTCTCTTTCACTCTCCATTGCACTTTGATATTCCATTTATGTTCTTATCAAGGTATATATCTATCATCTTGTTCTTGATAATATTTCTATCATCTTTATTCTTAACACGTTATCAGCACGATACTCTAAAAATTTACTCGTCTTCATATCTTATCCTTGTTCATATTCATGTTATTGATATATACATATACATATACATATACACTTATTTATTTTAGTTTTTTAGTGTGCTTGTAGATATATTGAATCTAAAGCTCCTAAATATATTAGGGAATTGGCATGTGAAGCCTACATTATGTGTTAAAGTTGAAGGTTATATGATAAAACTCAACTTGAAGTTCGAGTACATATTATGTCGGAAAAAAATTTCATTTCTTTGGTTTTTTCTCTTTTGGCTAGTGAACTTGAAGTTCATATTCTGATTTCATATGCTCGAAGCATTAATATGAAAACTCAAACCTGAAGATTTGAGTATGCCACATGAATATATAGGTGACATTATTATTTACTATGCAACAAAGAAATAATAATAATAATAATGTTAATATTATAGACTTATTATTTGTGATTATGTAATGTGCTCTAATTTCTCATTATGTCCATATTTTTGCTCTAATTGTAACCTCCGCTATAATAATAATAATAATTGAGACCCTTCAAGTACCTAAGCCGTTTTTAAAACCTATTATTCAAGCAATACACATTAATTTATTTATTTTTCATAATAATAAAAAAGAGTCAACATGTTCATCAAAACACAATATATGGGTATATGAGATACTACCTAAGGTCTTATAATATTCAATTACCACCTGAAGTGGCTGATTTTTAGTATAAAAAAATCTCATTAAAAGGAGGCGTTTTGATATTTCAAGACCTTTGTTCTAATCTATATATGATTCTTCATCGATGTTCATGAAGAATGATGTAGTTAATATATTATAATCAAAAGAAAGATTATACATATTATATTTTTTTAAGATGTAAGAGCTTCTTTTCTCTTGTGATAAAAGAAGTTGGTGTGGATATAATTTTCTTTTTATACAAAACTGATAGATAGCTTCATAAGAGCATTGCATAATAAGAGCTGCATAATAAAAATAATAAAGGTCTCATAAATATTGAATATTTTGAGAGAATAGTTATTGTCCTTCATTGACGAATATTCTATTGGGTATAAACAATTAAATCCTTATTGTTTAAGGAGTCTCTATTAATGTTTAAGATACCAGTGGAAATGAATATTACATGACACTTGATCGAGATTTGTTTTCACATAAATTAGAAGTTTACTGAATCAATTTTTATTCTAAACATAACCAATTAAATTATCACATTTTAGTTTGTGGTGTGAAGAAAAAAATCATTAAGAACTCAAGTGAGCAGTATTTGAAGAACAAGTTTCTGTTATTATAAGGACTAGAAGATCCTATAGTCTTGTTCTCATTAGAAGATTATTATGAGATTATTACTAATGAAACTTGAGATTCCTTTCATACATATTAAGAAATTGTTCAAGGATAATTGATTGGGCCCATCAACTATTTGTGATTACAATTTAAATGTTATATATGATGCATCGTTATATTTGTTATATTTGTTGACAATTAACTCGTAACTCGAAGTTTATGATATTTGTCCTATGGACATAATTTATAGACTATGTTGAACACCATTAGTCACATAAGAGCCTGTAGCTCTAATTAATATGCAAAATGCATTGAATTGGTGGCTATACTTTTGATTATGAGAACAAAGCATTTTATACTGGTTTTTGAATCTTCATTTATGTGGTAATTATTTGGAGCAGATGCTTAGTGGGCATAAATTAAAAGAAATTATCAAGGTACCACAATGGTAGGTAGACACTGAGGGAAGGTTTCTGAAGGAGTTGAATGGAAGATAAATTCCATGACATATGCTAGATTATATATATTCTTCAATTAAAGAAGATGTGAACCTGAAGTTCAAGAAAGAAGATTATATTGTACTACGATATTGCAAATAAAGTGATCATTATGAATTTTATGTGTCAATTGTAAACACTTTGGTTAGAAGTGAATTCTAGATATTTTCTCAACCATAAAAAAATGGTCTTATTATAAGGAACCTGTAGTTCCAACATATAAGAACCTGAAGTTCTTCTTCGCATGTATTTTATATACACATGTTCATTTTTATTAATCCTTCCCTATAAATAAAATGTCAAATCTTCAAATTTTTGAGTTTCTTACACTTGATATCTCCTGAAGAGAAACAAGTTTGTCCCTTCTCATAATATTTGATTGTTTGATTGTGTGCCTTATATGCTCTCTCCCCCACAATGCATTCAATATAATGTAGAAGACTGTGATTGGCTATAACTCTTCGTCTATTGTTAAATGTTTAGAGTTTTTGACAGGAGATTTATTAACATCAAAGTAAGTTGGTTGTCAATTTTATGATGAAATATTCCCAGTCTTAGGGGGAGACAAGAATAATGAAAGACTGGTAATACAAGAAATTATATGAAATGCATCATTGTAAATTTTCGACTCCTGAAGTGGTCAATGTAATTTTGAAGTCTGATTTGCAATGAAGAGCAAATGGATTACTCGATGCATTCACATATATGAGCAGGGTGACAAAGTTACATATACCAGCATCTTATGCATCGCTCAATTTAAGGTAGTCTCAGAAGTGACTATTGAACATTTTATGTGGGAGAATAATTGGTTTCAAAGATTAGAACCCACGAAAATGAAGATATATAGCAAAAATGCTATTAGTGAAACCACATACATGATTATGAGTGAAACCACAGAAGAGGTAACTGTCCTAGAAGAAGACTAATACTATTCCAGAAGAAAATGAAACCCTAGAAGAGGTAAATGTCCTGGAAGAGACTAATATGATTCCAGAAGAATAAATTTCCTAAAGAAACATCGGTACCGAAAGAAAATGAGATCTCTATTAATTATGTACGAGACTGTACAATATGGAACCAAAATGAAACACGTGTAAATGATATTATTGTATATGCTATGACAATGGATGTAATCAATAAAAGAGATTACATGCCTAAAACTCAAAGAAGAATACATGTAGATAGTACATAAATGATTTGCCAAATGGAAAAAGACCCTGAAGGTCGAATATAAGTCACTCGATAAACGGAATATTTTCGGACCTGAAGTCTGAACACTCATAAACGTCAAACCAATAGGTTTAAAATGAGTGTATGTAATAAACAGAAATAAAATGAATGAGATTATGCGATATGAGCAAACGTAATCATAAGGGACACTTGAAATCGATATATGTGTGATAATAATCTCTGAAGGATTCGAAATGCCAAAAACAATAAAATTAATACATCGAGATATATGTGAAGAGATCGTGGAATGGTCTTAAGTAATCTAGTCATATGTGGTACAATTGACCAGTGAATATCTCGAAAAAGAAAGATACAAATTTGAAATCAACCTATGTGTTGTCATTCAAGGATCGCTCTCAATATTCTTTATTATACCAGTTTACGTCGACGTATAAATATCATTAGATCTCCTGAAGAGATGGAGAAAAGAAAAAAAACTGTTGAACTCTTGAAGAGAGAATTTGAGATGAAAGATCTTGACATGACATAAATTATACTTTGGATTGTATTATAAACACATATATGATGGCACATTTGTCCATAAGTTAAACTACATCCAGAAGATGTTAACACGTTGAAGGGAGACAGAACGAAGCAAATCTCAACAAAATTTTTCTCGACATGTAATCTGCAGAAAGAAGGAGAGATCAATGTTTTTCAAGTTAAGCAAAATTTGGTGGACTTATTCACCAAATCTCTACCTAGACACAGTTTTGAGCAATTCAGAAAGAAGATTGTACTTCGCAGGCTAACAGAGATAAATTAGTTTGAGGGGGAGTATATTTTTATTTTGAGGGAAAATATTATACACGCTGTACTCTTTTTCCCTTAACTAAGTTTTGTCCCACTGGGTTTTCTTAGTAAGGTTTTTAATGAGGCAGCATAACTGATCCTACAGGATCAGTTAATATAGGTCCTGAAGAACCTAGCCAACATTATCCTGTAGCATAATGTTGTTAGTGTATAATGAACGATGATATATCTGAGGGGAAGTGTTAAATATGGCAGATATATTACTCTTATTATTTAGAATATTTGGTTACCTTGTTTACCTAGACTTTACCTCCTCCCTGTGTATAAATACCCCGACATATGATGAATAAAGTACTCAGTTCAAAATTCCTGAAGCATGCAATCAGAAAGCTCGTGAGTTATTCTCAATCAAGTTACAGAGATCATTATACGGATTGAAACAATCTGGTAGAATGTGGTATAACCGTCTTAGTGAATACATTGTTAGAGAAGGCTACATAAATGATCCAATTTGTCCATGTGTTTTCATCAAGAAATCTGAAGTTGGATTTGCTATCATAGCAGTATATGTAGATGACTTAAACCTTGTTGGAATACTAGAAGAGTTAATAAAGACTGCAAACTATTTAATGAAAGAGTTTGAAATGAAAGATCTTGGGAAAACCAAGTTTTTTTTATCCATCAATCAACATATACGGAAAAGGTCCTAAAACGATTTTACATGGATAAGGCACACCCATTGAGCAGTCCCATGGTTGTTGGATCATTGGATGTAAAGAAGGACGCTTTTCGTCCTCGAGAAGATAATGAAGAACTTTTAAGTCCGGAGGTACCTTATTTAAGTGCTATAGGGGCGCTAATGTATCTTGCAAATTGTACAAGACCTGATATAGCCTTTTCGGTAAATTTTTTGGCAAGATATAGCTCAGCACCAACACGACAACACTGGAATGGTGTCAAACATATATTACGTTATCTTCGTGGAACAACCGATATGGGCCTGTTTTATTCGAAAGGTTTGGAATCACTAGTTGTTGGTTACGCTGATGCTGGCTATCTTTCTGACCCACATAAGGGTAAATCGCAAAGTGGATATGTTTTACTTGTGGTGGTGCTGCAATATCACGGAGATCAGTAAAGCAAACACTAGTTGCAACCTCGTCAAATCACTCGGAGATAATGGCGCTATGGTTAAGGTCAATGGTTCATCACATTCGAGAAACTTGTGGATTATCTTTGAATAAGGCTCCATCATTACTCTATGAAGATAATGATGCTTGTATTGCACAAATTAAAAGTGGCTACATCAAAAGCGACAAGACGAAACACATATCACCAAAATTCTTCTATCCGCACAAGCTTCAGAAAAGTGGAGACATTGAGGTTCGTCAGATACAGTCATGCAATAACCTAGCGGATTTGTTCACAAAGGCGTTGCCAACTACGACATTTAGGAAGATGATCAATGGTATTAGAATGCGTCAACTCAAGGATCTTTTGCCATGTTCAGGGGGAGCATTATAAGCATTGTACTCTTTTTCCTTCGTCCAAGTTTTTGTCCCATTGGGTTTTTCTTGGCAAGGTTTTAACGAGGCAGTGTCTTAAGCTCAAGTCTACCTAAATGGTGAACATCCAAAATCCAAGGGGGAGTGTTATGTACAAATGTCTTTTGATGTTCTCCATATCTAAGTTAGACTTTTGATTTTCCCCTTTGTAAGCCTATATATAGAGACTCCATATGTTGAAATGTGAGATTCATATCTTTAGTCTCTCATTGCATTCTTTCTCTTTCACTCTCCATTGCACTTTGATATTCCATTTATGTTCTTATCAAGGTATATATCTATCATCTTGTTCTTGATAATATTTCTATCATCTTTATTTTTAACAAGATCTTCATTTTCCGAATCATTTCAATTTTAAATTTGGATCATTCGATTCGATTCATATAATCGGTTCAGCACCTGTTTTGCCAGGTCTATTTGGGTGTACCAAAGTTTTCTAAATCAAGGATAAATTAAACATTTCTCATAGGGATCTCATTGTTGTAAAAAGTAAAAACACCAAGGGGAAAAAGAACAAGGAGACTATACGTCTCGTCTGTACAGGGAATCAAAGTTCCCTGCATCTCAATTCGCAGTGCTGCTCGAGTATAAACCCACAGGCGCCGAATATCAGGTATATAATGAGTTCCTCTTTCTGATGACCAAAGTCTCCGCCATTGATTTTAAAACTTCTTAGCCTTTTTCTATTCCCTTGTGAGTTAATTTTAAATAGATCTTCTATTCCCTATCGATTATATAAGTTTGCTCAAATTTTATATTGTTCGAAGGACTCTGATGCTCGGCCATAATTTTTTGGAATTGGGATTCATTACCTTTGTTGATTCGGTAAATTGATCAATTGATGCGCAAGCTACACGGTCGATGTTGCATCGATCGTGCCCTTGTCCGTTTAGGAGCGTAATATTTTCTTCAGCTGTAAAATGCTGCATACACTTTCTGGACCCTATTCAGATTAAGGGTATTTCTCTCTCTCTCTCTCTCTGGATATTTTGTTTTGGTTTGTTTTGTTGTTTCAATAGGCTTTTGAAGTTTTAAAGTTTATAATCCCTTTTTTCCATGGTTAATTGATTATTTGCTTGATGTTGAAAATGGTTGCCGAAATCAGTACTGCATGTCTAAAGCATCAATCTTGATATGATGCTAATATTCTCAATATCCCATGGAAGGTTTCCATATTTTATGTGGTAATGTTATTAATAGAATGAAATTGTAGTGTTGAGATTAATGCAGAAAAGAGAAATATAAAGAATCACACAACTCTTTTGTGAGAAGGAGAGAAGAATCCTATTATGGGGCGCACAAACAAAACTGAAATATGAACCCTTTTTTGAGGGGGAGGGAGTACTTCGTAGCAACCTATCTCTTTAGATTATGGTAATTAGTTTAGGTACAACGTATTCATGTGTGTTTGCTATACCTATTATATGCTAGGTGAGTGGTGGTATTTGTAGACATGAAATGCAGTAACCATAAATACAACACCAACATCTTAGTGAGGTCCCACAAGTGAGCTTTGATGAAGGTGGGTGTACTTTGTCCTTACCGATGGGCCATTTCCCAAAAACCTAGGCTCAAACAAAACAAACCCAAAAACTTCCCAAAATTTCATAAGAAGTAAGAAATGAAAGAAGTTTTATTTACCATTTTGGTTTAGTGCATTATTTGTTTGAAGCAAAGACATTCTCATTGAGTCTTTTAGCTCCATTGGTAATGGACCGGAAAAACACAAGCTCAAAAAAATGAAAAGATAAGTTAAGAACAGTCAAATATTATATGATACATCCCCTTTAAAGACACCTCCCTACCTAAACATTGATAGCATGAAAGTCATTTACTTCAAGTTGAAGCTTATGTGAAGTTTGTATGGATGAGTGTTCCCTGTTTCAGATGTTTCCATTTCCACTATTTGTGAATTCTCTTCTCTAGATACCAAACTTTGTCTGCTTTGCCATACACTTTATTGTACAAATAGTGCATTCACCGACAACATAATGGACATATCCAAGGTAGTCAAATTCAAGATCCTAGATTGGATCGGGTTAGAAATTAAATAACGTAATTGAAAAATCCCACATAAAGGGCACATTTAAATTAAAAATCAACAAAAAGTGGGAGAAAAAAAAAATCAAAGTTACAGGGAAAATAATCGGAAGTGCAGAAGGTAGAAAAAATATATGAGGGTAGATATAGATCAGTTAATCAAAGTATTAAATCACAAAAGAAAATGAGATAGAGGAGTCACCATTTTGTTTGCAGGTTGGAGATGTTGCAGCAAAAATGATAAGAGAAGATTGTGTTTTTACAATGGGATATGCCAAAGACTCACACATAGTAGAAGCAATCGGGGAATTTAATAAGTATTACTTTGAACGTTGGAAGTGGAATAATTGAGACTTTTGACATATGAGACGTTTTTTTGGCGCCAGTGTAAAATCTGAAGATGCATTTGGATCACAACACAAACACGATCCTAGCAATTCTATGATTAAGCACGACATTTCAATTGGTCATGCGCAATGTGCGATTGTCAAGGTGGTCTAAATTGCAAAAACCTAAAGGATGAGTAAACTCCGGCGATCCTACGATTTGAATTGCTATTTTAACTACCACGGACACATCTTTTTCTATTTAAAATTCTATCATGGTATGTTTGGGAACATGGATTTGGATTTCAAATCCGGATTTGACTTAAATTCCATGTTTGGAAAACTTAAGCATTTTGAATTTGGATTTGAATCAAATTCTTTACATTCAAAACCAAGCTTAATTTGAAATTCATGCACCTCCCCTTGTCATTTGAAATTCAGGATTTCAAATTTTGGATTTGAAATGCATGAATTGAAATGAAATGCTAGTTGCCAAACACTACCTCAATGCAATGAAAGACAACTACTGATGGCTATTCATTTTTCATGCCCGCCTTTAAAAAGATTATTACATGCCAAGAGTACCCAAGATCTTCGTGTTCTACTTGAGGAGTAGATGTTAATATATGCTTTATTACCAAGGGAAAGTCAATTTTATTTGAATCTCAAAGACATTCTTATGCCAACAACAACAACAACAACCTAGTTGAATCCCACGAGTGGGTGTGTGAGACCCCCGGCCCAAGTAACACAGATGACACAAAGAACACAAAAGACACATTAAGCAGAGAAATAATAGAGCAAACTAATATTTATGAAGGAAAAGCATAGCAAGCAGAGAGCACCAAGCATGAAAAACACACAACAACAAATCAACAATTGCGAAAGCTACCACCACCCAACAATGCTTGCCCAACTACCATAATTCCTGCTCTCCAAATGCTTCTATCTAGGGTCATATCCCCGATAAGGACCTGAAGTCCTAGGCATTGTCCAATCACCTCCTTTGAATTCTTTCTTCTTAGGTCTATCCCTTCCCCTGCTCCCACTCACCACCGTAAGCCTCTCACATCTCCTCATGGGGGCCTGGACACTCTCTGCACCACATGCCCAAACCACCTCAACCTAGTTTCCCGCAGCTTATCCTTCATAGGTGATAACCTTGTTCCCCAGTCATATCTGTCCTTGTTTGTCCACTCATCCACCGCAACATTTGCATCTCTGCAGCATGCAGTTGACGAACATGAGTTTTCTTAATTGCCCAGGACTCTGCACCATACAACATAGAACTTATCTTTCATCCTAGACGAAATGTTCTTATCGCATAGAAGTATAGAACCCGTGAAGACAACTTCCACTTAGCCCAAGATTTGAAGGCTGAAATTCAAACCCATCCAGCCATTCTAGATATTACCAAATGCTATTACCGATATTCTGTCTGTCTCTAATATGATATATGTTCTCTTACCCCTGGTCTTTCATTTAATCAGGATCATCTCTTTATTTCTGTGTGACTGTTGGCTGGTTGGTTTACTAGTTCTTCCTATTAGCTAGTATGTCTCCTTCCATGCATTAAAAACTCCCTATTTTATCTGTCTTTTCATGAACTTCTATGGTTTCATTCTTATTTAGGTTAAACCTCTAACTTTTGATCTTTTGGGTTTCTAATTTGATGACTCAATCTAAAGGCAACACTTGATCGTTATATAGATTCTTTTTGTTTTTATATTGAGTATATTTTTTTGTTCAACAACAACTCTTACCTTTCACTTAGTAACAGTAGAGAATAAAAATGAAGTTCTACACAGGAAGGAAAAAATTGATGTTTAGATTGTTTTTGTTATTTTTAGTTGTGTGAAAACTTGTGTTATCTCCTTTGGTTATGATCGATCTCCGTTCATGGTTTGGGTTTAAAGTGTTAGATCTTATGAAGACGATGTTGTTGTTTGAAGGATGGCGTTGGTGTTGTATTTCTATAATTGTTTGATGGGTTTGTGATTCTAACCACTACATCTAGCAAGAGTGATGTAGTCTAATCACAATAAAGGTAACAGGAGTCTGAGTGGAATAGTGGATACGTGCCAGGTTTGGAGGACCTAGTTTGATGAAGAGGATACATAGTGGCATAGTGCCACATGCTTGTTAAAATGTATGAACAGTTAGGAAATTGGAGCTGCAGTGCTGCACAGCTAAAATTATATTTCACTTACTTTGTGCTTAAATCTAGATGTGGGGAAATTTGTTGTACCTATTTATACTAATTTGAGTTCCTCTGTTAGTATTCTTCTTTCTTGTTTATGTGGCCTAAAATTATTATGGAGCATTAATTTGGCTATAGTTCCTCTTGCAGTTTTATGTTTCTTTATTCCTTTAAGCAGTGAAGAGTTTCAATACTTTCTTAATATACCCCTTCTGTCGGTGTGCCTATTCCTCACCCAATGGTTTGTAGAATGACAGTCTTCTAAACCCCTGTCTTATTCTCTAATCGTTTCCATTTTGGTTTAGGTGGAGTCAAGTCAATAAGGTACCAAATAGGTGCTCGTATTATATTTAATACACCGATGGAAGAGTAGTCTCTGTTGGAGCTACAGTGTGTCTGCGTTGTAATTATTCTACCATGGAGTCAAATGTCAACCAACCATCTGCAGGAATCTGTGGAAATACTGCCATGTGTATCTCTGCCATTAATGTATTGTCTTCTAGCAATAGTAGAAAAGGTGAAATCAGGGGATGTTGCATGAAAAACAATTTAATCTGCACAAACTCAAGTTATGATTCTTCCTCTGGCTTTTCAGAGCATAAGGTGTGCCCAAGGGCTTCTGCTATAGCTCCAATGTTGGAGGATCACAAAGCATTAGAAAAGCATGATGATGGTATGCACATCCTCAGTGTCGGGGAAGCTGATAATATTTCCAATGAAAATAAGGAAGATAAACTAAAGATGGCGGAGGAATCTATGAAACACCTACAGGACCAGCTTAATTTGGTAGTGAGCAATGAGGTGGCAACTGGCAATGCTGGTAACCCACTGGATGATGCTTGCATTGCAGAAAAACTTAAGGGATTGGATAAGATCATGCACTCTTCTGATGTATCAGATGCACATGCATCTTCATTAAAAGCCCGTGTGAATGATGGTACCGATGATTCTGATGTTGAAGAGCAAGATGTAAGGATATGTTAACCAATATTTTTAGTGTAATGTATATGTAAATGTGTGCTCACATGTGTGTATGTATCTTTGGGTTTATTTTGCTTATATGGATTGTGTCATCTTTGTTTAGCGTATAATTTATGCTTTAATATCAATGGATAAGGCAGCAATCCAATTGCCACCGCAACACACATGTTTAGTTACTGTAATTGAAAAATCTAGCTTATTCCATGGCAGGCTGTTTTAACTGTTTTATCACAGCATGGAATTTTATAGGCACTCCCATCATTGTATAAATGCTAAAAGGCCATCTATGCTGAAGACCAAACTAGTCTTCAATTTTTTTTTGAAAACTGTCATACATGTTTCTATTTCCTTGCTGCTTCTAAAAGATAATGGATCACACTAATACGTGAAGAGCTGTGTTCACTGAACTGTCCCTGGATGCGCATTATGTTTTCTTTTTCAGATTATAAACAAAAATTGGTGTGTTTGGAATGTATGTTTCTTGTTACTTAAGGGTATCTCATGCATTCTCTTCAATTGTTTTTTGTGTTCCCATGTAAACATTATATATACTTATATAGGATGTTTGGTAAAGCATATGATTATTCTATATTATCTTAGATAGGTTGTAAACAACTACAATCTACCCTAACTTATGGATCATTGCTATATATAAAACTGAATGGGGCGGTACAATTCCTATGTTAGCTTTTCCATGCATAGTAGTTATCTAATTGTTTTAGCATTATCAATAAACATCATAGTATCTATTGTCAAAAAAACATCATAGCATCTTTTTCTTATTACTTTGTACCTTCAATTCTCTCTCTCTCTCTCTCTTTCAATTATCATTATTAAATCTAGTGTGGAATGTGAAATGTGAATTTTCCCTGTTGTGATCAGGTCAAAGTTTGTGATATATGTGGGGATGCAGGTCGAGAGGATTTACTTGCCATATGTTGTAGATGTGCTGATGGGGCTGAACATACGTAAGTCTCTTTGTGTGTGTGTGTAGGTCTTATTAATATTATTATTATTACTGTTCTTGTTGTTATCATTCTTATTATCATTATTATTGTTATTATTATTATCATCATCATCATCATCATGATCATGATCATGATCATGATTATTATTATTACTATTACTATTACTATTACTATTACTATTACTATTACTATTACTATTACTATTACTATTACTATTACTATTACTATTACTATTACTATTACTATTACTATTACTATTACTATTACTATTACTATTACTATTACTATTACTATTAC